>CM060941.1:782469243-782659243 GCA_030765085.1 Allium cepa | reverse complement strand
TATAAAAGGAAAAAAATGAAATTTAAAGGACGTATCAGTTTGAATTCAAGAAAATGGGAATAAGTAAATTCAAGTATGAATTTAGAGAATTATTAAAAGTAGCGTCCATTCATTTTTTGACCGTTGGAACAAAAGAATGGTCGGTAAAAAACCAAAATGCTCAAATGTGTACCGATACGGTTACGCCTTTACGCAAATTCCACCGCGTAATGGACTTCGAAACACACAAATGAATATGTTGCAGTGATTAGCATGGCAAGACGATCAAAACGGTAAACAAATATCGGTGGTATGATCATCCTATCAAAAGTCGAAAAATGGTATCGAAATTGCTGCTAATTTTCCAGAAATAAGATAAAACGGAGCAACAACTGTTCAAATTAGGGAAAACAAAATATGACGTCTCACTCAGAAGATGTTTTACAAATTTATTGTGTTAAAATATTAAGGTTTGGAAAATATTTTATTATCCTCATTTTGAAACCGATTTAAATTTAAATAGAATTTACACAAGAAAAAAAACTTCCATATTATTAATTGAAAATTTACTATTTGCCACGTTTAATTAGACGTATTCCAAATATCAAATTTTTTATTTCCAAATTAAATTATTTAAAATTTCACCAAAATTCAATTAAATATATATTAAAACAAACAAAATTTTATGGGTCGTTAAAGAGTTGTTATAAAAAAAATCAGAAATAATGAATTCAAAAAAAATAAGTAGGGATATAGAGCACCATATAGCAAAGTGGTAGAATACTATATTGCCAGGATAGAGATTTCAAGTTCAATTCTTGAAATCTTAAAAAAAATTGTTGAAAGTTTTTTATTTTAAAAACATTTTGAAAGAAAATAGCTATAGATCTTTTGAAGACAAAATTCCCAATTCTCTTTAAAGTTTTATAAAAATATTTTCATTCAAAGGTTTTGTAAATATATCAGCCGGTTGATTTTCAGAGGATACAAATTCCAATCTAACTAAATCCTTTTCAGTATTATCACGAAGAAAATGATGACGTACGTCAGTATGTTTAGTTCGTAAGTGATTGACAAGATTTTTAGATAAGTTTATAGGACTTATGTTGTCAAAGAAAATAGTAGATTTAGATAAATTTATACCAAAATCTTGACATGTTTGTTGCATGTGAATGACTTGAGCACATGCTAAAGCAGCAGAAATGTATTCTGTCTCACAAGTTGAAAGTGAAACACAATTTTGTTTCTTGCTAAACCAAGAGATTAAAGACTGTCCAATGAAGTGACAAGTCCCGCTATTACTTTTTTGATCCGTCCGACATCCTCCAAAGTCAACATCACTGTACGTAACTAACTTAAAAGGACATTTTTTCGGATAGAAAAGTCCAAAATCTTTGGTTTTGCTTAGATAACGCAATATTCATTTCACTACTCGCATATGTGATTCTTTAGGATTTTCTTGAAATGTAGAACATAAACAAACACTCATCATTATATCAGGTCTACTGGTAGTTAGATAAAGTAATGATCCAATTATACTTTGATATAATTTTTGGTCGATACTCTTGTCATCTTCATCTCTACTGAGATGTATCGTTGTACTCATTGGAGTTGGTTTGGTAGAAATATTTTTCATACCAAATCTTTTAAGTAGATTATTACATATTTTTCTTGATTAATAAAAATTCCATTTTCTAATTGTTTATCTAAAACTAAGAAAATAAGACAATTCTCCCACATATGACATTTCAAATTCTTTGGTATTATTTTTGACAATTCCTGACATAATTTTTCATTTATAGAACCAAAAATAATATCATCTACATAAATTTGAATAATTAAAACATCCTTTTTTTTAATAAAAAGAGTTTGATCAACCTTTCCAATTTCAAAACCAGAATCTATTAGATTGCTATTAAGACGTTCATACCAAGCATGGGGTACTTGTTTTAGACCGTAAAAGGCTTTCTTAAGTTTATAGTTGCGGTCTGGAAATTTTTCATGTGTAAATAAAGGAGGTTGTTCAACAAAAACATTTACTTCTATTTAACCATTTAAAAAATCACTTTTAACATCCATTTGATAAAGTTTGAAATTATGAAAACATGCAAAGGCCAGTAAGATATGTATTGCTTCAAGTCATGCAACTGGAGCAAATGTTTCTTCGTAGCCAATTCCTTCTTCCTGATTATATCCTTGTGCAACTAATCTAGCTTTATTCCTAGTTATATTACCTTGTTCGCCTATTTTATTCTTAAAGACTAATTTAGTACCAATGACTGTTCGATCACCCGGTCTAGGAATTAGTTTCAAACTTCAGTTCGTTCGAATTGATTTAGCTCTTCTTGCATAGTTATGATCCAAAAGTCATCAATAGGGCTTATTTTGCATTTTTAGGCTCAATTTTATAAAGAAATGCTACATGGCCCATTTGATTAAGTAGATTTCTAGTTCTAACATGTGATTCAATTTCTCCTATGACATTTTCTACTGGGTGATCTCGTAAAATCCTAGAAGGAGATTTAATTCATTTTCATTATGAACAATGTTTTCATCTTCTTCAAAATTATTTTGAGTAACCGTATTCGTAACTGCCTTAGGTATTAATTCATTATCCTCAAAAAATTAATTAAATTTGAAATTTTCGTCGAAATGAAACAAGAAGTGTTTATTCGATTTTTTTGTTCTTTTATTGAAAATTCGATAAGCTTTGCTTCGTTCCGAATATCCTATGAAGATTCCTTCATCGTATTTTGGATTGAATTTTTCAAGTTGATCTTTTGTGTTTAAAATTAAGCATTTTGAACCAAAAGTTTTAAATAAGAAATGTTCGGTTGTCTTCGATGAAAAAGTTCATGTAGAGTGTGTTTTGTTAAAGGTCGGATGGAAACATGATTAAGAACATAGCAAGTAGTTACTACTTTTTCTGCCTAGAAATGTTTGTATAATGTGCTTCCATTCAATAAATTTTTTGGCACATTCTTGTAATGTTCTATTTTTCTTTTCTACAACTCCATTTTATTGTGGTATTCTAGGAAAAGAAAAATTATGATAATTTCCCTTTTTATTACAAAGGTGTTCAAAAGCTTCATTTTCAAATTCACCTCTATGATCGCTTTTAATATTTTCAATTTTTTGATTTTTGAGATTTTGAATTCTCTTTGAAAAAATCGTGAAATTATCAAAAGTATCGCTTTTATTTTTCAGAAAAATATTCCAAGTATATCTTGGGAAATCATCTACTATAACAAACACATGTTCATTATGGTTTTTAGATTGAACTTGAGTTGGACCAAAAAGATCCAAATGCAATAGTTCTAGTAGTTGTACAGTAGAAAAAAATTTCTTTAATTTAAAGGATGATTTTGATAATTTTCCTAATTGACAAGCATCACAAATATTGTTTACTTTAAAATTCATTTTTGGCAAACCTTTTACTAAATATTTTTAGATGATTTATTTATAGCTTTGAAATTAATATGACAAAATCTTGTGTGCCATAACCAAGGATTAGTTCCACTGGCTATTAAAGATATATTTGTATTGTAATTTATATTCGTATTTAAAACATAAATAATTTTATCTCCAAATCCTTCAAAAATAAGATTTTTATTTTGAAAAAAACGCTACACTTATTTTCAGAAAAAGAAATATTGAACCCTTTGTCACACAATTGGCTGATATTGAATAAATAATGCTTCAAATTTTTAACTAATAAAACATCTGTAATAAAAGGTAAATTAGATATACTGTTATTGCTCACATCGCCTTTGCCGATGACATATCCTTTGGAATTATCTCCAAATGTGATAGAACCTCCATCTGAGTAGTTAATGTTTGTTAGCATCCCTTTGTTTCCTGTCATGTGTTTTGAGCAACCACTATTTAGTATCTATTTTCCTCTCTTTTTAGGTGGTACTTGTAAAATACAGAATTAACATTGGTACCCACCATTTTATTTTAGGTTCTAAGAGTTGGATCTTAGGAAGCCAAACCCAAGAGGATTCATAATTCGTTTTGAAAATAAAATCTTTGTTTTTATGAATGGTTTTTATAAAAAAAACTTATATACCTATTTTTAATCAAAGAATTATTTGTTTAGGAACCAAATTTTAATAGATTTAGTAAAATTTGAAACTTTAGAACTTGGATTTTCAACTTTATTATTCCTTTTATATGAAGAATTATTTTTCTTTCGAATAACTTTAGAAGATTTCGTATATGCTAGTCCTTTTTATATGAAGCAGTTGGAGAATTTTCTATAATTGTGGAAAGATTTTCTCTACCTTTATCAAAACTAGAGATATTTTTATTAATATCATCTAACTTTTTTTTAAGGATAGAGTTATCTAATTCTAAAATCTTGACATTTGCTTTAAGATCATGATTTTCAATTAATAGAGCATCATTCTTTTATTTTTGTGTTTCTATCTTTTGACTTAGCTAGAGAATTGAGATGCCACATTAGAACAAGATTCTTGAGTAACCTCATGTTCTTCTTCAAAGATTTGTTTCTCATCTCTTAGCATATCTACTTCAACTTCAGTTCTATTCAGTTTTTCAAGAGTTTCTTTGTACATTCTTTTGATATCTTCTAATTTATCAAGTAATTCTGAGTTTATTTCCAATAAATCATCAAAAATTAGATCACTCGCCTCATCTTTTGTGTCCATAAAACATATGTTGGCTTGTTCTACATCACTGTCTGAGTCACTATCTGATGATGAAGATTCTGAATCGTCCCAAGTGACAGAGAAAGTTTTCTTCTTGAATCTGTCTTTCTTGTGCTTATGTTTGTCTTTCTTTTTCTCAGGACAGTCTTTCTTTGTGTGGCCTTTCTTGTGACATCATAACATTTTAGAGAAGATGATGATGGTTTGTTGGTGTTGTAATTGTTGTTGGAGCTGGTCTTGTTATTTCAAAATTTGTTGCTCTTTCTAAATTTCAGAAAATTTTTGAAATTTTTAGCAACGAATGCCATATCTTCTTCATCAGAATCTAATTCATCATTTTCTGCCTGGAATGCTATATTTTTCTTACCTAAAGCTAATGCTCGTTTTGCCTGAAGATTAACCTCATAATACATTAGATTTCCTATCAACTCTTTTGGTTCTATTGTTGAAATGTCGTTATCTTGTTCGACTGCTAAGAATTTTCGTTCCCACTCATCCGTTAAAGAGTTGAGGATTTTTGAAACAATATCAAAATCTGTGTAAGTTTCTCCTAATGCTATCAAAGAATGACATATATATCTTGAAATCTAGAGTACATTTCATTTATAGTCTCATCTTGCTTCATTTTAAATTTCTGGAACTTATTTTTGAGCATAGAAATTTGACTCTGTTTTACTTTATTAGTACCTTCATGTGTAACTTAAAGTGTATGCCAAATTTCATTAGCAGTTTTCCACACGCTTTCTATTAAACTCATTTTTGTCTAATGCACAATATAACATATTCATAGCTTTAGCATTTGCAGTAGCATCCAATTTTTATGTGTAGACCATGATGAATATTCAGTGGAAGGTATAATATATTCTGATCGCATAATGTTCCAGGTTTATAGCTACTTACTTGCATATAAATTATCATTCTAGTAGCCCAATAGTCATAGTTTATTCCACTAAATAGAGGTGGTCATGCAGTAAATTGACCTTCAAGAAAGATAGTGTTAGTAGCAGTGCTGGTGTTGTTTTTCATATTAAAAAAAATCAGATAACTATGTAAGTGACTGTGCTATAGGATCAAGTAATATGGAATATAATAAATAACTAGTGTGGAAAATAATAGCAGTAAAGTAAAATGACATCAGGAATTTTTATACTAGTTCAAACTCACATTCTACGTCCAGTTCCAGACTCCTTTTGGAATTAAAGCTAGCAACCCTCACTTAACCCGGAGGAATAGGTATTACACCGCCTCAGCAACCGGACGGGACTTGACCACCTGAGCAACAAAACAGAACATAACCGCCTGAGCAACCAAACATGACTTTCTTACAAACTAGATTAACTTGACTTTGTATGTTCTGAATAACATGGATTTTTCACTTGTAGTACATCATTCCTATAATCTTTTCCTCAAGAATGATACATATAATTGTGAGTATATGAATAATTGAAGATTAGTATTGCTTAAAGAACATGGAAATGGATTCATAAGCAATGATTGTATAGAAAGTTGTAAATGATATAATCAAGAATGCAATGCTCGTTAGATCAAGAGAGAATAGAAATATCAGGTTATTTGGAAATTGAAACTAGAGTGTTTTCATAGAATATGATGAGTTACAAACTCTGGAAATAGATGCAACACTTCAGAAAGAAGACAACTTTTGGATCAATGGAAGTGTGCATTCAAAAATGTGACTGTTGCAGGATTCAATCGACTGTACATGCGAGGTCGGTCAACGGAATTTAAAATTGCACATAATTCATGCACTGGCTCAGTCGACTGTCCAGGTGTGTTCAGTCGACCGGTACGTGTAATATATTAAATACTTTAGACTAACTCAGTCAACTGGTACCACTTGGTTAGCCGACTGAGTACTATATATCAGTGCATTGATGAAAATGTGTGCATATTAGAATTTGATTAAAAACGAATGCAAGTTTTAATTGAATTTATGAGTGATGAACCTTGAGGAAAGATTTTAACAAAGCACTAACTAGACTATATATTTACACGAACCAAATATACCTACTACTTGCATCCTTGCGCATTTCCGCAGCGTTTGGACCACTATGGTATAATTAATTAGTGGTGAGAAATCTTCTGGAGTTCATTCTCTAAGAAAATAGCATTATTAGATGGAGGCTTTTCATTATTATTAAAGCAAGAAAACTTCTGATCTCCTTTCACAAATTCTTTAAGTGCTCCCTTTTCAATCATATTCTGAATCGTCCTGATCAAGATACGATTATCTGTTTGCTTATTTACTTTACAAAAAGCACACTAACCTTATCCCATATTGGTGTTGGGTCGATCTTGGATTTTTTCGGCATAGGATATTCCATTTCACCTTTGGCTATATCAAAAATGTACAAAATGGGTTGAATCATATCAATATAGTTTTCCCTCGGCACTTCTTCCGGCATTCCCTATTTATTCAAGACCAAGAAACCAAACATTTATCCTTCTTGTCCCTTTTGATGGTTTTTCTCATGTAAGATTATGTCCATATGAATGAATTTATCATCTTGAAAATGGTAGTCTAGTAAATCTCTACACATGGATATAAATCTCTTTCCAAAATGGGGTGTTTTCTATCAACTATTTGTTAATTTCTCCCTACCACATACCCTATCATCCTTCGTGGCTTCAACATTGAATTTTCTAGATAATCTCTCAATACTTCTTCGGCCTCTACTTTATATTGGCTAAGATACTCGTATCAATTGTGGGCTTTTTTAAAGCACGAAAATTGGCTGAAAGTTGTTAAGCAAACTATACCAAAGAATAAATGATCTTTTCATGGTAATGGAAATACTATTTCATAGGTATGCAAAGAAATTTATGGGGAACATCCTACATCTTACCGCTTCTGGAGCATTATATGTGTTTTTGGCTCGCTAGAAAATGGTCATCTAGGACAGTTGATCCATAACATTTAATTGAAGGGATCTTGAAGGCAATGGGACTACTATTATCTCTTCAGTAAATGGTGCTCTCCTAAAGTTTTTATTATTTTTAGGATTTGCTGTCCATTTTTCCTTTAACTTCAACATGTCTTCAACCATTTTACTGGCTAAGTCCCTTAGACATGCTTCATCATCATTATAGTCCTTTGCTCTGATTTATACTCCTTTTAAGAAAATGAACTAATGGACTTCACAAGCGAATATTTATGGATGTTCTTTGGTTCATAAGTAACATTTTGGGATGATTAATTGTTGGCGTCA
Source organism: Allium cepa (assembly GCA_030765085.1). Classification (NCBI taxonomy): domain Eukaryota; kingdom Viridiplantae; phylum Streptophyta; class Magnoliopsida; order Asparagales; family Amaryllidaceae; genus Allium; species Allium cepa. The sequence goes on along the minus strand of CM060941.1, from coordinate 782,651,364 downwards.
ACTTCCTTTACCAAGTATAGATAAGGATTAATATGTTCTTTAGCCAATTGGAAGGCCTCGGCCTCATCTTTTCTTTTAGATTCTAAAGTGCACTTTCCAAGACTTTTACACTTTAAGAGCAAAGTGTAAACATCTCTTTGGGGAGATTCAACCATCCTTTATAATTTTTGAGAGGTGAGCATTTTGATATGCTTGCACATGTTTTAAGCTACTTTTACATAGCTTTAATGTAATTGTTCTTGTTTGCCATCACTATAGGTATCAAGGCTCACCTTACCGATATTCTAAACATTGAACTATGGCTTCACATTCTCTTCAAGATTAGTATGACGCATCACCCCTTGCTCCTATCCGTTAACTTTTTATGCTCTCCCTATCCTATGTCAGAATTAGTAAATAAGCTAGCTTTCTGAGTTCAATTCCTAATGAAAACACTTAAATATTAGAAAAATTTTTTGGCCAAACTTATGTTCAAGTCAAAGTATTGCAAAGTACTTGGGAAAGAGACTCAACTCTTGAGAAACCATGCTCATGTAACGATCCAATTTTTCGATGTTCGAAAGTAGACATCAATACGTCCACTGTATCCAATGCCGCATAGTCGAATGTCGGAAAACCGAACCGTTAGGGTTAAAGAAGAAGAAGATAGAAGAATAACAGAAACAATAACAGAATCTCACATTTCGCAACGGAACAACATATAATAGATAAATGAATATCTTTAAACAGAAATACTATATCGGTTTATATATATAATATCAGAATGTATACAATACGACACAACAATGGCAATTATTTTAACTCGCTTACAGAGAAATTTTGACTTGCACCAACCCAAACGCAACGGACACTATATGGTATAAGTGATACGTCTCGCCATCTAGCTTCGACTCCAGATATCTGTAGCATATCTTTTCTGACTTCGCTCTAGAATAATAATAACCTGACTCAACACTGCCCATGTGGAAAATTATGGGCACCTAGAGTTTAGAAAGGGAACAATAAACTCCAGGTCAGTCATGGGACTGGTGTGAGATCTTAAAAATAGTTATTTTCACAAAGAAAAAGAAATCCGCTATGCTTTTGGAAAACGAAACTACCATAAGGCCTTCCGCCACGCACACAATGCAAATGCAGAATTGGAGGAGATTTATCCTTATGATAGTCAAATTTGCTTGATACGCAAAATCATTTTTAATATTATCATTAGTGCATAGTGTGGAAAAAATTTCAAAAGTATAATATTAATCTTAGCCAGCATGCAACCATTATTGTATGCCTACTATAGCTACCATGTTTAATAGCATGTTACTGCCACATTCCATGGCAGGTTATACAACTAAAACCGTACATGGCGCATATTGTTTCTTTGGATTTCCAACAAATGGTCAGGCTAAGGAACTTCCTTACCGAAATGGGTACGCTTCTGGAAGGACGCCCCCGAGAACCTAACCGGATCTCCGCTAATAAGCCCGACGTTACCTCATGCTTTAACCAAGCTATAACATAGGTAACTACCACACAAGTATGCCATCCTCGTTCGTTACCGACCTTTATCCGAGGATCCTCAACCACAAAGCAACAACCACAAAGTATAATAAATTTGCAGCATCAACATAGGTAAAATATCTAGGCTCCATACCATGATATCACCTCTTATCCAGAAGAAAATGGACACACACTAGGGGCGACCCCTAAAAACCTTGTCGCAAAATTCCTGTTTCGACCATTTCCGGGTTGTGAGGCTCGACGAAGTCTCGTCCACAAATCTGCGCTTTTCACAAAAGCTATGCTTCGATCAACAAATGATCGGTAGCACTTCGCATGCCACATTACCAAATTTGGAATGTATCACTAGTGACAATCAACTACACAACCTCTGTGCTCGTACGTCTCAGAGAAGGGTGTTAAGCAAAGAGAATAAATTTTCCGCCACCAACAGAAATGTATTTGATAGAAACCAGCTTTACATCTCAAAGTGTTATGTCATACACACATCCATGCAAGTCTGTTCTGGGTTCGAACAGAACCGAAGGCACTTCACAGAAGCCCTTGCAAATCTGGATATTCACTTATCACGTCCGGAATCCCGATCACAAAGGGTGATAAAATCTCTATACCAGAGCAACTCGGTGCGGAGACATTCGACAGGTAATCTTTTCGCTTTCGAAAATACCCAGTCTTCAACACCATTTCAAATACAATCCCATTTCGTCGTGTCATTATTCGAAATGGGTTTTATGACACAAAGTCCTCTCCCGGCTAATCCGAATAACGAGCACTTATTTTAAAAAATAATTGTTTCATTTAGATTTCAAACAAATCACAACAATTTTCACTTTGATCTTTTAAACAAAAGATCCATCACAATTACAAAGGTTCGATGTGGTTTTCGAATATCCATTTGGAATCCGACCCCCGGTCGCATCTAAATTCAAACACCACTTAAAGGCCAATATTGATAGTCGGTTATTTAACTATCAATCAACTTTCCAAACAATTAATGGATTTCAAATAATTTTCCCCCGGTTATTTATTTTCAAAATATTTTTGCAAGATATATTTTCACACTTCAACCATTTGAAAACAAATTTCAAATCATTATTCACTCGCGGAATAAGATTCCCGATATTATTTATTTCCATTGAAAGTCTGCCGAGTTCAAATGCTTTAAAATAATTCAAATCACTTGTCCAAAATATACTTGGAAATACTTAGAATAAAAACTATTTTAAAACACTCGCTTAAATATTTTTTATGAAAATATTATACTAATAACTTATATAAAACTTCAAGTGCAAACCAATTTTAGAATAAACTTAGTAGATAGGGTATAAATATTTAAATAACCTTTTTCTAAAACAGATATTATTTAAATCTTTAAATAATCACTTCTATAATTAATTAATTAAATCTTTACTTTACAGATTTTCAAAATAACTTAAGAAAATAATTTCTCTAAAATATTCTTTTTAAAACCATCTCTAGAACTTTAATTTATACTTGAAAGCTACTTTGAAAACATACTCGGCTCTCCAGGGAAAATACGCTTTCCATTTCAAAATGGTACATTTAATCCAATTAATAAACCCTTCAATTTATTTTAAATTTACGTTCCAAATCCGCAAATTCCTTTCCACACTTTTAAAAATAACCCGGTGTTTATTTTTAAAACAAAATTCCCTTTCCTTTACAGATTCCCATTATGAATTTAGATTTTCAAATATCAACTGATATGCGATTTACAAATCGATTCCCAAATATTCACTTTCAAACACCAAATCAAATTTCTAATTGATTTTCCAAAATCATTTCAAACACCAAATCAAATCCCAAATTGATTTCCAAATTTATTTTCAAACACTAAATCAAATTCTAAATTGATTTCCCAAAGATTTTCAAATGCCAAATCAAATTTTCCAATCGATTTCCCCAATTTATTTTCTTTTAAAATAAATCTCTTTATTTCTTCCAAACTATTAAAAATCTGAATTTTAAATAAATTCTTCAATAATTTAGCAATATTGCTCTAAATCCATTTATTAAATATTTTCCCATAATTTGGAATTTATTCAATAGGATTTAAAAAACAAAACTTTATCCTTTTAAAATTCCTTCTTTTAAATTTATCCCATTATTGAAGATAAATTTTACTATAAATTTTCTACTTAAATTTCAAAAATCCAATTTTACCTATTTCTGCTACCCTGCGATACCAAAAATATATTCAGCTAATTTTTAGCCTATAATAATTTCAATCACAATATAATCACACAGAGATTATCAACACACAACATATGAAACAAATTCAATATTTGAGGAGTCCAGTTGGATCCCTCTAACCTGTTTCCCTGCATCCACAGACGTTAGCACAACAATTAAATATCAATTCTACTTCTAGGTGGAATATCGCGGTATATGGGATTTTATATAATATCATCCGCTATTATGCAGCGCATAGGGTCTCATCTGCTATATAATGCGGGAAATCAACAACCCTAAATACATATATAATACCAATTCCACTTCAAGGTGGAATATCGCGGTATATGGGTTTAATATAATATCATCGGCTATTATGCGGCGCATAGAGTCTAAACTAATATAACTGGTAATAAATTAAACATCCAAGCACACAGTCAATCAATTTTAAATTTAACTATTTTAAATTAAATCAAAAAAATCTGATTGAGTGAGAAGATCTCACCTTTTCCTACGCATGTAACCCATTCCAACTCATTTCTATTTCGACTTGTTTCTCCATTTTAGACCTTGTATAAATATTTATAAAGTTGATTACTATTCAAAATAAATTGAATAACCAATTTCCTTTTAACAAATTTGTTAACTAAAAAGATATTAAACAAATTCATCTCCTGAATATATATATTTTTCTAAAAGAACAGTAGGCTCGATATATAAGTTGATATTTTCAAAATCTGAATATACTTATCAGGTATAAAACATATATCTACTGTAATTTCAAATATACAGTTATACACACACATATATATTTTCTCCTTCCAAAATCTTATTTAAATTTTCTGTATATATATATATATATATATATAAATTAAATTTAATTAAGGAAACAAATTCCTATACCTGACAGCAACTACCCCACTGCTCAGGGCCACGGCCGAGCATCCATCCATCGATCAATTCCAAAACCCATCGCATGCATTGCCTCCACCTTTGTTGACGAACGCGGCCTACTTGCTGCCCAGTCGGCGCCAACGATGATGACGAAGAAACCCCTAATCGTGATACAACTCCAAATCTCGAGAAGCGCGCATTCGAGCTCCTTCCCAGGCTTCGCAGATCGCCGGTCACTATCGATGAGCCTCGCCATTCGCCTGCATGCGAGCTCGAGTCCATCGCGATCCTGACCTTCACCCTCCGACCTGCCCCGCCTCCTTCGCGGCCCACATGCGATGCTTGAATCGGTTATCCCCAAGCCGTGCTATGCAAAGTTCACAAAGCGCTAGTTGATCCGAACGCAATTGAGAACGAGGCAATCGATCCCCTTTTTTTCTTTCTTTTTCCTTTTCGAATTTAACTTGAATCGATCTGCCATTTTTTCGAACGAAAATAATGTTTTCGTTTTAATTTAAAAATGAATTCGATTTATCCCTTAAAATGCTCGGCTACAAATTTTAGAAAAAAATGAGACGCGTGTTAAATTTTTTCTTTTTCTTCCAAGTGTTGAGGAAGAAGAAACGTGTCACTTGTCTTATGAAAACAATATTATTAAATACTATATATATTATTTCCAAATTCAAATTTAAGTTCAAATCGTATCAATTTCGCAACTCACAATCTCAATTTTCAATCAAGGCGTGCCGCCAGACGTTTATAATGTTATACCCCTATTCCAAACACAATGGAATAGGTTCCGAGTCCAAATTCGATTATATGGAGAAGATAGCTTTTTGGATCCAGTTATTATATTAATTTTTGATAAAAAATTTAGCGTGTTTGCTTATCGTACGATCACACGACAACTCCGAACGTTACGAAAATTGAAATCCGATAATAAAACATTATTACGGATCCAAAGGAACTAGTTTTGTTGAAATCCGAGACTGTGCCTCGAAAGGCAATTTTTAAATATCGATTTAAACGATATATTTTCAAAACTGGACAAAACAGTTTCAAATCCAACTCTAAAGCTTCCCTTATCTTCGGTATCATCAATATAAATTTTCTAAGCCAACAAATTATTTTTAACAGGCTTAAAACCGAAGATTCAAAATTTTACCCAACTTCGATAAATTAAATTCAATAATTTAATTGCCAAATCCATAGTTATATTTGAAATTCAAGCTAAACCATCATTCAAATATTTAAAATCAATTAAAATTTTCAATTTCAATTGTCCAAAATTCAGGGTCGTCACGGACTTCCTCCCAAGAATTTCGTCCCGAAATTACAAGTTAAGAAGAACGATCCTTGACCCATTCGCTATCTTTCCAAAACCAAATAGTTTTAATAGCTTGCCAAAACAAATCTTTTTGTTAAAGACCCATTTACTTCAACTAATTTTCCAAAATCTTTCATAGTTTCCAACAGTGTTGTTTACTTCACAATTCAAATTGAAATTCAAATTTCAAAATTTCAAAATTTTCTCAAAAATTTTCTATCACTCTAAATTTTCGAAAAATTTCGCCAGCGTCTTCTTTGTGCGGCTAGCTTGGTATGGCTACGAAATACCACAACGGGCCCCCAGATTTCAAAAAGAAAACGAAAAGCCAAGCGGCTAGATAAGAAAGTCATCAAATTTCATACTAAAATTCAATTACATACCTTTTTGTCGAGCAGCTAAATTATCTTCAAAATCAAATCCCAATTTATCTTTTTCTTGTAACACACCTGTATATTCTACTAGCCATAATATCCAATTGCAACATTCAAATATCATTTTGCACATTTCATTACAAAAGTTTGAATACTTACTTCTTATACCATTTTTATTTCACTATTGAAGTTATATATCCACTTTCATTCAATCTTACATTTTCAATTTCATTTGAATTCAATTTACAATTTCAATTCTATTTGGATTCAATTTACCTTTTGAATATTGAATTTTTATCAACTATCTTTCATTCTCAACTAATTCTTATCACTATTTTAAATTAGCTTTATTTACTAATTCATTACAAATTCCAATTCATTTTATCTCAAACAATTTCTTTATTTCCACCTTTGTTACCTTTAGTTCACTTTGAACTAATTTTACAACTTCATTTTATTTCACACAATTCAAATTGGTTTTCGATATTCAGTTTTCAATTCCAGTTTTATTCTTTTGCTCATTCCCAAAAATTTATTTTCAATTCACCATTTGGGTTTATAACCACTTATATTTAAACTGGATTTCAAATTCCATATGAGTTTAATTTATCTTTCATTTATAAATATTGAATTCAATTCATTTCAAACCATACTAATTTGTTATTTCTTCAGTTAATTTCACTTATTAATTTCATTTCAATACTTCGCTTTGTTATCACAAATCAAATTCAATTCCAGTTCCAGTTCTATTTACTTATAAATTCGAAATGAATTTCAAAATTCAGTTTTGATTTCATTCAAATGCAATTGTACATTTATTCATTCATTCACAACTTTATTTTCCACCTTATAAAATTTTGTTCCATGTCTATTTTTATTAGATTCCAGAGTCTTTCCAACATTTCAAAATCATTTTTGAAATTAATTCAAATAATCTTTGAATTTCAAAATCCAAACCCAGTTTGCAAATAACTTCCATTTAAAATAATTCGGCAGCAATTCCTCTCCTAGAAACCCGAAAATGAACACCGATGATGCTGCAGTCATCACCAAAGTTATTTTCCAGCGACCGAAAAGAGTTTAGAGCTTTTATCCCTCCAAAACATTTTTCCAAACCCTTGAAAACCATTTTCAAACTCAAAAGGAATTTAATCTTTTCAAAATTTCAAAATTTTCAAATCCTTTCAAAAACATTTCCATATATTCCTCTGGAATTTTACTTCAAATTATAAATCACATTTACAATTTATATTTATAAATTCCATTTGTATATAAATTTATTTCTTAGCTGTTTGTTATCATTTCAATTTCTTATTGAACAATAATGATAATACTTTAATATTATCACTTCCTAACAAACAAGCAACCATATACTACTATAATAATTTACGAAAAATTATTTCCTTCATATACGAAAATAGTTTAGGTAAAATTATTTCATTTACCCTAATTTTAAAACAATGTCGTGTTGATTTATCTTGTTTAAGAGTTTAGAAACCCTATCAATACAGTTGGCCAAACTGCACCGACCAGAATCTACAAAAATCAATCGATAAGTAAACACAATATAAAAAAAATTATATTCACTAACAAATACGCGCTCATATCTATTATTACACTTAGACTCATTCTAGAGTACTACTGACTCTATCTCTAATGAGTAATATCCAACAAAGCCATGGTTGTCGCTTAACCAAATGCTCTGATACCATAATGTAACGGCCCAATTTTTCGATACCCGAAAGTCGACATCGATGCGTCCACTGTATCCAATGCCACACAGTCAAATTCGGAAAACCGAACCGTTAGGATTAAAGAAGAAGAAGATAGAAGAAGAACAGAAACAATAATAGAATCTCACATTTCGCAGCGGAACAACATATAATAGATAAATGAATATCTTTGAACTGAAATACTATATCGGTTTATACATATATTATCAGAGTGTATACAACACAACACAACAATGGAGGTTATTTGAACTCGCTTACAGAGAAATTTTGACTTGCACCAACCCAAACCCAACGGACACTATATGGTATAAGTGATACGTCTCGCCATCTAGCTTGAACTCTAGATCTCCATAGCATATCTTTTCTGAATTCGCTCCAGAATAATAATAACCTGACTCTAGGCTGCCCATGTGGAAAATTATAGGCACCCAAAGTTTAGAAAGAGAACAATAAACTCCAGGTCGGTCATGGGACTGGTGTGAGATCTTAAAAATAGTTATTTTCACAAAGAAAAATAAATCCACTATGTTTTTGGAAAATGAAACTCGCATAAGGCCTCCCACCATACACACAATGCAAACGCAGAATTGGAGGAGATTTCTCCTTATGATAGTCAAATATGCTTGATACGCAAAATCCTTTTTAATATTATCATTAGTACATAGTGTGGAAAACATTTCGAAAGTATAATATTAATCTTAGCAGCATACAACCATTATTGTATGCCTACTATAGCTACCATGTTCAATAGCAGGTTACCGCCACATTCCATGGTAGGTTATACAACTAAAACCGTACAGAGCGCGTATTGTTTCTTTGGATTTCCAACAAATGGTCAGGCTAAGAAACTTCCTTACCGAAATGGGTACACCTCTGGAAGGATGCCCCCGAGAACCTAACCGGATCTCCGCTAACAAGACCGACGTTACCTCATGCTTTAACTAAGCTATAACATAGGTAACTACAACACAAGTATGCCATCCCCGGTTGTAACCGACCTTTATCCGAGGATCCTCAACCACAAAGCAACAACCACAAAGTATAATAAATTTGCAGCATCAACATAGGTAAAATATCTGGGCTCCATACCATGATATCACCTCTTATCCAGAAGAAAATGGACATACCCTAGGGGCGCGACCCCTAAAACCGTGCTGCAACATTCCTGTTTCGACCATTTTCGGATTGTGAGACTCGACAAAGCCTCGTCGACAAAGCTTCGCTTTTCACAAAAGCCATGCTTCGATCAACAAATGATCAGCAGCACTTCGCATGCCACATTACCAAATTTGAAATGTATCACTAGTAACAATCAACTACATAACCTCTGTGCTCGTACGTCTCAGAGAAGGGTGTTAAGCTAAGAATAAATTCTCCGCCACCAACAGAAATGTATTTGATAGAAACCAGCTTTATATCTCAAAGTGTAACGTCAGACACACATCCATACAAGTCTACTCCGGGTTCGAACAGAACCGAAGGCACTTCAAAGAAGCCCTTGCAAATCCAGATATTCACTAATCACGTCCGGAATCCCCATCACAAAAGGTGATAAAATCTCTATACTGGAGCAACTCAATGCAGAGACCTTCGACCGGTAATCCTTTCGCATTCGAAAATACCCAGTCTTCAACACCATCTTCAAATGCAATCTCATTTCGTTGTATCATTATTTGAAATGGGTTTTATGACACAAAGTCCTCTCCCGGCTAATCCGAATAACAAACGCTTATTTTTTAAAATAAGTGTTTCATTAAGATTTCAAACAAATCACAACAATTTTCAATTTGATCTTTTGAACAAAAGATCCATCACAATCACAAAGGTTCGATGTGGTTTTCGAATATCCATTTGGAATCCGACCCCCGGTCGCATCGAAATTCAAACGTCATTTAAAGGCCAATATTGATAGTCGGTTATTTAACTATCAATCAACATTCCCAACAATTACTGGTTTAAAATAATTTTTCTCCGGTTATTTATTTTCAAAATATCTTTGCAAGATATATTTTCACACTTCAACCATTTGAAAACAAATTTCAAATCACTATTCACTCGCGGAATAAGATCCCGATATTATTTATTTCCACCGAAAGTCTGCCGAGTTCAAATGCTTTAAAATAATTCAAATCACTTGTCCAAAATATATTTGGAAATACTTAGAATGAAAACTATTTTAAAACACTTGCTTAAATATTTGTTATGAAAATATTATACTAATATCCTATATAAAACTTCAAGTCCAAACCAATTTTAGAATAAAATTAGTAGATAGGGTATAAATATTTAAACAGCCTTTTTCTAAAACAAATATTATTTAAATCTTTAAATAATCACTTATATAATTAATCAAAAAAATCTTTACTTTACAGATTTTCAAAATAACTTAAGAAAATAATTTCTCTAAAATATTCTTTTTAAAACCATCTCTAGAACTTTAATTTATACTCGAAAGCTACTTTGAAAACATACTCGGCTTTCCAGGCAAAATACGCTTTCCATTTCAAAATGGTCCATTTAAACCAATTAATATACCCTTCTCGATTTATTTTAAATTTACGTTCCAAATCCATAAATTCCTTTCCACACTTCTAAAAATAATCCAATGTTTATTTTTTAAAACAAAATTCCTTTTCCTTCACAAATTCCCATTATGAATTTAGATTTCCAAATATCAACTGATATACGATGCAAATTGATTCCTAAATATTCACTTTCAAACACCAAATCAAATTTCTAACTGATTTCCCAAAATCATTTCACACACCAAATCAAATCCCAAATTGATTTCCAAATTTATTTCCAAACACTAAATCAATTTCTAAATTGATTTCCTAAAGATTTTCAAATACCAAATCAAATTTTCCAATCGATTTCCCAAATTTATTTTCCTTTAAAATAAATCTCTTTATTTCTTCAAAACTATTAAAAATTCAAATTTCAAATAAATTCTTCAACGATTCTCAATAGGTTTTCAAAAATAAAACTTTATCCTTTTAAAATTCCTTCTTTTAAATTTATCCCATTCTCAAAGATAAATTTTACTATAAATTTTCTACTTAAATTTCAAAAATCAAATTTTATCTATCTCTGGTACCCTACGATACAAAAAATATATTCAGCTAAATTTTAGCCTACAATAATTTCAATTACAATATAATCACACAGAGATTATCAACACACAACATATGAAACAAATTCAATATTTGAGGAATCCAGTTGGATCCCTCTAACCTGTTTCCCTGCATCCACAGACGTTAGCACAACAATTAAATACCAATTCTACTTCTAGTTGGAATATCGCGGTATATGGGATTTTATATAATATCATCCGCTATTATGCGACGCATAGGGTCTCATCCACTATATAATGTGGAAAATCAACAACTCCAAATACATATATAATCCCAATTCCACTTCAGGTGGAATATCGTGGTATATGGGTTTAATATAATATCATCCGCTATTATGTGGCGCATAGGGTCTAAACAAATATAACTGATAATAAATTAATCATCCAAGCACACAGTCGATCAATTTTAAATTTAACTATTTAACATTAAATCAGAAAAATCTGACTGAGTGAGAAGATCACACCTTTGCCTACGCATGCAACCCATTCCAACTTATTTCTATTCTGGCTTATTTCTCTATTTTAGACCTTGTATAAATATTTATAAAGTTGATTAATATTCTAAATAAATCGAATAACCAATTTCCTTTTAATAAATTTATTAACTAAAGATTTGATATTAGACAAATTCATCCCCTGAATATACATATTTTTCTAAAAGAACAGTAGGCTAGATACATAAATTTATATTTTCAAAATCTGAATATACTTATCAGGTTTAAAACATATATCCTGCTATAATTTCAAATATATAGTTATAAACACACATATATATTTTCTCCTTTAAAAATCTTATTTAAATTTTCTGTATATATATAAAAAAAATATTTTAATTAAGGAAACAAATTCCTATACCTGACAGCAACTACCCCACTGCTCAGGGCCACGGCCAAGCATCCATCCATCGATCAATTCTACAACCCATCGCATGCATTACCTCCACCTTTGTTGATGAACGCGGCCTACCTGCTGCTCAGTCGACGCCGACGATGATGATGAAGAAACCCCTAATCGCGAAACGACTCCAAATCTCGAGAAGCGCGCCTTCGAGCTCCTCTCCAGGCTTCGTAGATCGCCGGCCATTATCAACGAGCCTCGCCATTCGCCTGCATGCAAGCTCTAGTCCATCGCGATCCTGACCTTCACCCTCCGACATGCCCCGCCGCCTTCGCTGCCCACTTGCGATGCTTGAATCGATTATCCCCAAGCCGCTGCCATGCAAAGTTCATAAAGCACTAGTTGATTCGAACGCAATTGAGAATGAGGCAATCGATCCCCTTTTTTCTTTTTTTCTTTTCGAATTTAACTTGAATCGGTTCGCCATTTTTTTCGAACAAAAATAATGTTTTCGTTTTATTTTAAAAATGAATTCGATTTATCCCTTAAAATGCTCGGGAATTTCAAAAAAAATGAGACGCGTGTTAATTTTTTGGTTTGCCAAGTGTTGAGAAACAGAAACGTGTCACTTGTCTTATTAAAACAATATTATTAAATACCGTATATATTATTTCCAAATTCAAATTTAAGTTCAAATCGTATCAATTTCGCAACTCACAATCTCAATTTTCAATCAAGGCGTGCCGCTAGGCGTTTCTAATGTTATACCCCTATTCCAAACACACAGGAAAAGGTTCCGAGTCCAAATTCGATCACATGGAGAAGATAGCTTTTTGGATCCGATTATTATATTAAATTTTGATAAAAATTTTAGCGTGTTTGCTTATGTACGATCACACGACAACTTCGAATGTTACGGAAATTGAAATCCGATAATATAACATTATTATGGATCCAATGGAACTAGTTTCGTTGAAATCCGAGACTGTGCCTCGAAAGGCTATTTTTAAATATCAATTTAAACGATATACTTTCAAAACTGCACAAAACAGTTTCAAATCCAACTCTGAAGCTTCCCTTATCTTCGGTATCATCAATATAAATTTTCTAAGCCATCAAATTATTTTTAATAGGCTTAAAACTGAAGATTCAAATTTTTACCCAACTTCGATAAATTAAATTCAATAATTTAATTGCCAAATCCATAGTTATATTTGAAATTCAAGCTAAACCATCATTCAAATATTTAATATCATTTAAATTTTTCAACTTCAATTGCCCAAAATTCAGGGTCGTCATAGCTCATGTCAAATGGTCAAAAAAGCAAATATGCAACTAGATAAATGTTTAAGTTCTTGGTCAAAAATGTATGATTTCAATTTGACCTAAACGTCCATTAAAGTGTCAGACCATAAATCAACTATACGGAGTTTGGAATGTCTCCGATAGAACATGGAGACTCGTTATCATATTTGTGTTTGTAAGTAGCAATTTGATGTAAACATGGGTACACATAGTATGTTCAACTATCTATATCTAAACTTGTTAATAATTTTAATAACCGCACATGGCAAAATGTTTAACCATACTCAATAAATGTCTACACTAATTATATAGAGACGCACACGAAAAAAGAGGTGATGGTATATAATCAAAGGTTGTTTCCATGATATTAGTATTTCGGTCCTCAAAATTTCATTTATTGAAGTAGAGATTGGAAAACTATCCATCAAGGAAACTGTTATTTATATCCCAAAATAGTAGCATAAATACAACTTATTTATCAACAGAAATACTAAAAACAACCAGAATAAAATTTAACTGCACAAAACAAACACCTATTTCCATCTTGCGAGAGAAGGACTTCTATATTCAATTAATTTTATGGTTTTACAACAGAATATGACCCATAATTTTACTAAGCGGAAAAGAAAAATAAGTAGTTTATATTGGGTAATTAAATCTTATGCTTGCTTATTTTAGTGTTTCTTTTAATAAATGGAAAGTTACATTTATTTCGTTTGATAATTTAATGGATATTAGTTTTAAAAAATATGGGGGCTATCTTGCTAAAAGCATTATGTTGATTAGCTTACAAAAGTTGGGAATATAAATAATAATTTCCTAAATAAAATGGCTATTTGAATCAATATATTCATCTTAGCATACATACAAAAAAATACATGCACACACACACATACACACTAAAATATACCAATTAATTAAAAAGGAATGATAATGAAATCTTTATTTTTAATGCTCTTATCCAATTGTGTCATTGAATAAAATATATATGTTATGCCTATATTTTTTTATTTTACAACTTTAGCCCGATTATTTTTGTACATCAAGTAGCATTTTTTGATCAACTAAATTTTTCCATATGCTTTGCTCATCAAAGTCTTTATCATCAATCATCCATTAAACTATAAAAGTACAAACTTTCTTTCGTTGGGTGGTTTACATTTTCTTTTTTGTACACTTTATGATGCCAACTGACTTATGTTTTTAAAATCAGTTTGGTCATATATTTTCCTTGAATTTTGGTGAATTTCTTTGAATATATTTTGCAAAACATATATATTTCAAAAAATGTACAATGGTTTGCATTTTCCACGTATTGCATTTTAAATGTAAAAATCAAAATGCGCTTCATTAAATATGGATCTTTTTTCTAAATATGTTTTGCTCTACTATTGCCGATTTTAATATGATTTTTATAATTTTTTTAAATATAACTGAAATATTCAAATTTGTTTACCCTAGTCCGAGTAGCATATTGATTTCATTATTAGATGTGTATCAAAGCTGGTTGACCAATTAATGTTTTAATAGAATAGCTCTAAATCCTCCGACTTTTCAGTGTCTTAAATGAAATCATATTAATCATAATATCTACCTTATTGTCTGGTCATTGCTCGATACTAAATGCATGCATGTGCAACATTTACTACTTGAAATTAGCTATCTATCTAATAAATAATGGATAAAGTAGTTAACATATTTGTATTTGTAAACTATGTTAATACACATAGTCATCAAAAATCAAATAACCAAATTTAAACTAGTTAAGAATGAAACTTTGAATATGCTTAAAGTTTTTACTCCTTTGTGGAAAATGATTCATTTTTCTTCTGCGTTTTTAAGTCAAGTTTACTCTTGCATAAACATTAAGAGTATTTAGTTTTATCCATTCTAACTAAACATCTGCACTAAATACATCTAATCAAATATGAACATGTATAGAGTAGGCCTACTGGTAACTATATCCATTAACCCATTATAATTCATTGAGTAGAGTTTGAATGATACAATTCACATTAAGTGCTAGGACGATATGAATAGACATTAAATATCTGAATTAATTAAATTAAGATCTTTTTTTAGTTAGTTAGTTATAGTTTATGCTAAATATGAAATTCACTGTCTGAGGCCTTGGCGCAGTGGTAAAAACGCCAGGCTGTTGACGACAAGGTCGGCAGTTCAATCCCTGCCACTGGCATATTAAACTGTACGTTACAATGATTCCTGCAGACTTATGTGCTGCCTACTTTGTAAATATAAGTACCCAGTTTCAAAAAAAAAAAAATATGAAATTCACTAGTATATCTAATCTACACAAATATATCATGTAAGTGGATATTTAATCCAAATTTGAGATTAATCTACACAAATATATCATGCTAGTGCATTAATACACTAAGCCTATAAGAAATTGCATTGCCCTCAGTTTTACAAAACCAAGTTTGCACCTCTAACCAAGTCCCTTTTCATAGATAGACGAATTGGTTCGACAAACACAGTTTTGCAATGGAGATCAAACTCGATTTTGTAACTGAGTTAGAAAATCTAGTTTGAAAAACTGAGTTTATCAATTCATTTTGCAAAATTGAGTACGTTGGCTTGGTTTTGCAAACTTAATCTTTTAAACTAATGCAAAGCTGAGTAATTTGGTTTTCAAAACTGAGTTTGCAAGCTCTGTTTGAAAAACTAATGTAAACTGGGTTTGCAAAATCAATTCGCAATTGTTAACTGAGTTTGTAAACTTAGTTTGCATGCATTTTACAAACTCGGTTTTCAAATTCTTGGAAAGAAAAACAAATCAAAAAATCGAATTGCAACACGATTTTTAATCTTTTTTTAAATTAGAAGTTCTTATGAGTGTTCATATTAAAATGAAGGCACTTTTAATGGAAAGGGAAGAAAAGAAAAGGTTGTAAATTAGTGGTAAGAGTTGTTAAGTTTCATCATTGAATTAAATATGATATTTCGTGAAACATGAAGTTACATAAAAATATATTATTTTTTCATTCTTACAATAAAATTTACATGTAGAAAAATAATTATTCAATAAAGTAATACGTAATATTTTAGAAGATAGAAATGTATGCAAAGATGTTTTTGTTTCCTAACTTCACATTTAAAAATGAAAATGTGGTTAATAAAACGTATTTTCACTCATTGAAAATTATTCATTATCAAAAGGTAAATATTTCATCTCATTATTAGTTAAAATAGAACTAATTTAAAATAGTTATAATTTTAATCCGCGAAAGAGAAAAATACATTTGAAATTAGACTAATGGTATATAAAACAATAATTCTTTTAGTTTATACACACAAACATTAATATGTATTTAAATTAATTTTACGATCTTTGTGTAAATTTATAATTAAACTATAATTTTTGTATATGAAAACTTTTATCATAGAATCAAATATGATATTTCTTAAAATTAAAGTTACATAAATATATATCATTTTATCACTTTTGCAATACAATTTGCATTTAGAAAATAATAATTATTCAACAAAATTATGTGTAATATTTTAGAAAATATAAATACATGCATAGTTGTTAGTGTTTCCTTATTTTATCGTTTAAACATGAAAACATAGTTAGTCTAACGTATTTTCACCCAATGAAAATTATTCATTATCCCAAAGTAAATATTTCACCTCTTTATTTAATAAAAATAAAACTGATTTGAAATAATTGTATTATCACAAGTTAGGTGGTGTAGATCGTGACTAATCTAAATCCATCATTTCCTTTTGTCGGTGAATCAATTCATGCTCTATACAATGCATTTCTCAAGTCCTGGTAAGTCAACATGATGTTAATCATTTAATATAAAATGTTATTTTTTGAATTTCACTATATGATGGTTTATGTTTAATATGTATTTTCTAGAAAATATAGCCTTAGTACAGTAGTAGATTTACATTATGCTCCAAGCTCTCAAAATGGATGGGAACATTGTGGAACAGGAGAGAGCAATCAAAGCTATAACAAAAAACATGAAACAGTTAATCAAATTTTCATTATTATCGATTTTCTTAGTAGTAGGTTTGCTATTTTCCTTTTAATAAAATTCCATACTACAGTTTCCAGTACTTATGTAGACAAAGCAATATCTATAAAATCTTACTTCAGACTATTTAAAATGGTATATTCAACCATTTTATATTTCAATGCGTCAACAGATGAATTATCTTTTTAATTAATAAAATAAAGTTTCTTGCCTTCTTCTGAACAAATGAAGTGCCTTACACTGGACATAAGCACTACTCATCATACAACACCTTCGTAGAGTTTATTTTTTATTTTTTTCTTGTTGTTCTTCTCTTCTTCTCCTTCTTTTAAAGAAGTAATAGTATTGAATGAATTATTGGGTTATGTAGGGGATTGCATGGCAGAGTGGAAAGTGAATGAAACAAGCAAGGAGGATTATCAGAGGTTTCCTAACATAGCTGAATGCATTTGGACAAGTGAGCTTTGGATGGTATTAGACATTGAAGAATGTGTAGAACCATTGGCGTTCGGAGTGGATGATCCAGATTGGTTAAATTAACTTCAGTTAAAGTTTAAGTATAAAATTAGAATTTTATAGCTCATGTTGCAGTATTATTTGAATACTACATAGTGGTATTTGCAATATAAAAAACATTGTTTATGACTCCATTTCGTTGCATTTTAAACTTTCCATTGAACATATATAATGAATTATATATGTGATCTGGAAATCATTATGTATTATAGATTAGACTCCACTTGCTTTAAGAATTTCAATATTGTCGGTGCAAGAAATTGGGTAAAATCATAAATTCCTACTGGTTAGGCTTATAAATGTTACCATATATGGATTAGCAATGCTTATAAGACAAAACAAATGTTAGGCAACAAAATACGAAGTAATTTATGTGTAGCAGCATATATAAGAATTACTTTACTGATAATATTAACAGTTATAAGTGTTATAGTAGTTATCTTCAGTAATGCTTATAGGTGTTACAGAATCTACGTTTTACAATGTTTATAGGTGTTTTTAAATAATATAGTAGCAACACTTATAAGCATTAAGAATATGTAGTCTAGAAGCACTTATAAGTGTGACAAATCTGGTCAATATAATACTCACATGCCATTGGCAACACTTAATAAGCGTTAGAAACATTATTTGCAACAATGGATGTTAAGAATAGCTTTTCTTATACATCTAAAAAATAAACAGAATCGAAAAGGATCGGTAATAAAATAAAAATTAACTCTATGTTGGATCAGGATGAATTTAAAAATATTACTCTTCGGTAAATAATATTATAGTATGGACATTAATTTAGCAAAATAAGGAGATATAAGGAATTATGGTTTATTAAGATGCAAGAAGCCTTAGGATAAGGAATTAAGGTTTTTTTTAGAAAGAGGAAAGGAACGTGAAACCATAAGAAAATAGGAATGTTTTGTTTTGAACGCAAAGAAACGTATCTTCTTGCTTATCCCTTTTGAATACTTAAATGGACTTAAAAGGGAAGAAAAGGGGGATTGAATTCCCTCTCACCCTGTGTAGTTAATGCCCCGCTATAACTACGCTATATCTCATAGCGGATTTCTACCGCAACGAATTTTCCATGTAGCCCCAAAATAAAGCATTTCCGCTTTAAGCCCCGCTATATCCCGTTATTCCCGCTATATTTCGCTATTTCCGCTATGTCTTCTTTAATAAAATGAATTGAAAATTTTCATTTATGCATTATAAAAATTACGAAACTAATTTATTTGATTTAATTTTTAATATATTTTCAGAAATGAAAATACTCTAATATTCTATTAAATTCAATTATGTTATATAACAGTTTTACGTTTATTTAAAGTATATTTGCACATGTTTTTATTTAAAATTATTTATGTATTAATTATAATTCAACTGAGTGATGATTTTTCATTTAATTACCATTTATATATTTGTAAAAACATTAAGTATGAGTTTTATATGTTATTTTAGAGTCATCCACTATATCCCGTTATATCCTCGCTGTATCCCCGCTATGACTTTTTGCACCTCCACCGCTTTGAATCTGTCGAGCGCATTAACTGCAACAACTCTCACCTATTATACACTAATATTGTTACTATATTTTTTCTATGCATTATGAGATGTTCTATTGGCTATGTGATTTAAATTTTTGTTACTATCACCATTGACTATCGTCCTACATCGGTCGGGTACCCTTACAACACACTATGTACATCTTATTGAGTAGCAAAAGTGTAGGTCAATCATCTCATTTAACATCAGAGATTAGGTTTCATAGTTGACCTAAGTCGTTACTTGGATCCATTAGAGATAAGGAGGAGTTATCACCTTAGGATTGATTAGACGATATATGAGAGAACGTATTTGTTGTATTTTGTTTTCAAAACTATATAGTAGCATATTGTTTGACTCATAATGTATTCATGTACACTACTTATTCCTTTTTAAGAGGCTGATCTTTCTTATTACAGCTTATAAGAACGAACAAAAGAAAGAGAAATCCTGCTAGGACTTCTGTTTCAAGCATAGAGCGGGGAGTATGCGATAGGGCAACTATGAACCCTGATATACTGCTTTGAAGTTAAAGCCCGCAAAAGTTGCTTTATCCTCGATAAAGTGTATAGCGCTCCTCGACCGCTATGCTTTTTTTAATTTATCCCTATTTAGTGGTAGAGCCGCTCAAAACCTCATTATTTTCCGCTACACCTACTAAATCGATGATCTTCAGCAACCATTTTAGCAACATTAATATTAAAAGGTTAATTTGATTAGTTCTAAACTAAATCATTAAAGTTAAGGTAAAGACCTGCGTATAAGGCCTAAATGCTCAATGAAAGTTAGAAATCTATTTTAGTAACCAAGCCATGATTGATAAATAATGATATTCTCTGTTGCGTTATATAGAATTAGAAAATACTTTTTACAACATAAATGATGTGAGAATGATTATAAATTAACTTTGGAGACTTAATTTTATTTCTAATAAATCTTTCTACATCTCCATTATTTTCCACTATATCCCCACTTTATCCTCATATAATATTTTTTCACCTCCACCACTATAGAACCACCAAATGGTTTAACCGCATAGATATGCAGGCTACTTTCAATAATATAATAAGGAACATGTTGTAAAATGCCCAAGGAGTTGCTCCTATTTTGGTTGTTGGTGGTGGTGTTCCAATGCAAGCACCAAGGGCGGATTTTGCTAATTAAACAAAGACTACTCTTGTCTAGGTGGAAACCCATTTATTAGGATGGAATCGGCTATCGAAGTGCAGAATTAGTTGGATACCTACGATTGCATCTTTAAGAATATGTAGATAGCTCATGCTATGAAGAGGAAGTTGGCCTCTAGACTCTTCAGGGGAAAATGATGTAGTGGTGGAATGTCGTCATTATTACTACCCCAAAGGATTGGTTTACCTAGGAGCAATTTAAGATAATGTTTAAGGATATATATATATATATATGTGTATATATATATATATATATATTTACCAACTACCTAAAAGTCGATGTTGCTCCGTAATTGCTGATTTGTGGTAGGGATATATAATTGACTCAGGGTAAATGGCCAAGTTCGATGTATTGTCGAAGTATGGCCTATATTTTATTGATACTCTGCTTAAAAACAATAAGAAGTTTATATTGGGCTTGGAGGATTATCTTGGTGAAAATCTATTAGGGCATATCGATGATTCCTTTGAGAAGCCGATGGAGATGGCTCTTTGACATGAGAGTCCATATCCTAAGTCTAGGCTAGTTGTTGATTCCAAGGATGAGCCAAAACTAAAAATGGATGGGGAAGGCTAGAAGAAATGGAATATTAATAATAAGAGGAAGCAACTTCAAAAGAAGGGAGGCCAGAAAAAGAGCAAATGGAAGCCCACTTGCTATAACTGTAACGAGTACAACCATCTTATCAAAGACTATAAAGCTGAAAGAAAGAAGTGCTATAGCTGTAACAAGTATGGACCTATTAAGAACGATTGTCCAAAATCATTACGCAAGAAGCACGTAGTAAAGGCATATGTTATTAACATTTTTTCGACTTTGTTGAATACTCCAACAGTGAAAGAGAAAGGGAACAGTGTCATGATTCAAGGCATGCTTTCTATTTCTTATATACCCATACATGTTTTATTCGACACCAGGGCTTCAACTTCCTTTGCATCTAGTGATTTGATAGACAGATTAGTATTAAGCTTTGAGATATTTGACCGACCTTCGATTGTAAAAAACCTTGTTAAAGGATCGGCTAGCCTTTGCATGGATTATCAGGACTTATCCTTATCAAGTCATAGATATTTGTTTGTGATTGTTTTGTGATGGATTTTATGGGGTTGGGTATGATTTTGGGGATGGATTGGCAGAATAAATAAGGAATAGTGGTGGACTGTGAGAGGCCATTGGTGACAATAGGGATCGACGATGGATGGATATTGGATTTATGCTGCCGACCTGACAATGAGGTGATGGTTAGCTTTTTGTATTTGCATGAGATCCTACATGATGAGTCGTCATCTTTACCTAAAGATAGGGAATATCCGAATATATTCCAGGTGGTGTCTGGATTACTCTAGACAAGTAGACATAGTTCCATATTGGTTTTTAGTGAAGGATGTCAAAAGAGCAGAGGGAACTAGAAGAGAAAGTGAATGACCTGTTATGATGAGGGTTCACTCACAGGAGTATACCTAAGTAGGGTGCACCTGTAGCATTCTCCATGAAGACAGATGCCTCATTGAGGACTAGTTTAGATTATCACAAGTTGAATAAGTTGACGTGGAAGAACAAGTATCCACCCCCATGTATTGATGAATTGTTTGATCATCTACTCAGCGCTAGAGTATTTCTTATGAACCATGTCTTTAGAGATATGATATATAAATGTATGCTTATGTTCATGGATGATATCCTAATATATTTGAGGATGATGAAAGAAAAAAGTATCACTTGAGGGTTTTGCTAGAGGTGTTGAGAAAACACCGATCGCAGGCAAAGTTTTCGAAGTATCACTTCCAAAGGAGGAAAATGAGATTTTTAGGTCATGTTGTTTCTGAGATGTGCACAGCTATAGATCCGATGAATGTTTCAGTAGTCTATGATTGGGACAAACCTTAGAGTGTTATAGATGTGAGATGTTTCCTTATGCTAGCTAGATACTATAGACGTTTTATCAAGGACTTCTCTAACGTAGTAGCGCTATAAACCCATTTGACAAAGAAGAATCATACTTTTGTTTGGGATGCAAGTTTTGAGCATGCGTTCATGAATCTAAAAGAGAGTTTAATGAGTGCATCGGTGTTAGTCATTCCAAGTGGAAATGAGAAGTCGACAGAACACACAGACGCTTATGGTACTGGATTAGGTGTGGTGTTGATGTCTAAGAGAAAATTTGTCATATATGCTAGGTGACGGCCAAAATCGTCCAAGAAAATGTGTCTGACTCATGGTTTAGTATTGATCACAATAGTCTTTTCTTTAAATATATAGGGGTGCTATCTACTAAAAGAGAGGTTTAAGCTATTTACTGACCACAAATCACTGAAGTGCCACTTTTTCCAAAGGATTTCAACTTTCATCGACTTTGATGGTTTTTAATTCTTAGACGTATGACTTTAACATTTCCTATAAGCCTAGTGAGGACATGCAACAACTGACGCATTGAGTAGAAGACATTCTAGCTTGGTAGCGATGTTCATTGAGTGGAATTAGCTTGATTTTATTCCAGCTTGACTTCAGGCCTCGATATGAGCTAGAGTTGGATGTGTTGACTAGTTTAACTATCGGACCTACTTTGATTGAGTGGATTAGTAATAGTCAAAGAAGAGATACTAGAATAGCAGGGATCATGGCCAAGATTGAAGAAGGAGTAGAGTCTAAGAGATGAGGCAGTATGGACTTGACTGTGATAGTAGATTCCGTAAGGATGAGAACTCGTTTGCGCTTGGTGTTGTTGGGTTGAGGGAAAAGGTACAACGAGAGTGCCATCATTTAAGGTTGACTATACATCTTGACAGTAATAAAATATGATATGTGGTAGATATTTTATTGGAAGGGAACGAAGGTGGACGTAAGGGCACTCATCTCAAAGTGGATAAACTATTAGCTAATGAAGGCCGGGCAAAAGAAATCAAGAGGTCTATTTCTACCGCTTGAGGTTCTTGAATGGCAATATAAAAAGGTATCGATGGACTTTATCGATGGATTATCGAGGATAAGAGAGGGGTTATGATATCATTTGGGCCATAGTTGATAGGTTGATGAAGAGTGCACGATTTATACGTATAAATTCCAATTGGATGAAATCCGCATTGGCCAAGTTGTATGTGAAATGGATAGTGTAATTCCATGGTATGCCAAAGTGCATTGTGAGTGACCAAGATCCTTTTTTCACCAATGGTTTTGTAAGAACTTACAAGAGGCATTGGACACAAAGTTGCATCTGAGTATAGCTTATCACCTATAAACTATGGACAAACTGGAGGGTGAATTGTATCTTAGAGGATCTCTTATGAGTTTGCATTCTCGACTTTAAAGGCTTATGGGATTATCACTTGCATATAGTAGAGTTTGCATATAACAACTACAATTCCATATTAATATAGCACCACTCGAGGCATTATATGGTCAACCGTGCAATGATCCTTCATGTTGGTGGAAACCGTGCAAGAAACTAATATATGGATCAGATATGATAAAGGGGACATCGTAGAAGATCGTGAAAATTCGACAATGTATGAAAGATGCTCAGGATAGATAGGAAAATTACGTTGATAAGAGAAGATGTGATATTGATTTCTAGTAAGTGATATGAAGTTTGTTAAGATCTCTTCATTAAAGAAGGTAATTTGACTCGGTACTAAGTAGAAGTTAGGACCGAGATTTTTAGGTCCTTTTTCGATACTTGAGAGGATTGGGAACTAGCTTATAGAGTCGACTTACCTCAGAAGCTGGCGGGTGTGCATAATATGTTCTACATTTCACATTTGTGGAATTTTATGCACGGCATAGGCATAAGAATTACACTGGATTAGTTGGATGATACCGAGATTAAACTATAAGCTCCGAGACCTCATAGGTCCATACGTATTGGTGGACATGATACATGGAAGCTTAGGAGGAAGACGGTAAGTCGGTAAAGGTTCGGTAGGGGAACACGAGAGCAACTGCATTTGGAAGGACGAGAAGAGCTTGAAGACCATTTATCCGGTGCTCTTTACCTAGTCGAAGTTTATTTTTATTGCATTCACTTTCACTTTCGATATAATATATGGTAATTTAGTATCCTACATGCTAGGATGGGCATAGATATTATTTCTTGTTTATGTGTGCATGTTTAATATTTGACATGTTTCTTTATGTTGTTAGGCATGTGTGGTAACTATGTTTGGCTTTGCCTTGGTACATTGGGAATTTAAGGAGTGAAATTCCTAAATGTGTGAGAGACCCGTTTTTACATGCTACAGGATCGTAAAATATTATTTTCAAATTCATATTAGATAGTATGATGTTATAACTTTGAGTTATGTTGAGTAGTGACATTTTTAACTCTTAATAATTTTATTGAATGATATTATCTCTAAAATCTTGTATTGGCTATAAATTTTATAAGAGCTGAATTAGGGTCCATGACCACTTACATTAGAAATATACGATGATTTCTCTTTTTGTGAGTGGTCATAATATTTTTTGGATTTACGGTTTGGGATATATGTATCGATTTGAAGTTATACAGCTTTTAGGACAAACAAATGGGTAATTGGTGACGTTTGGGTGAGTCCCAACTACCTATTTTGGGTTTTAGGGTTATATTGGCTTTCATAGCCTTTCTAAAACATTTTCCCATCCTACCAAAATAGATCTAAACGTCTAGTAAGCTTCTACTTGGCCAAAACTTTCTCAAATCTCCTCCAAATTCATGGATTAAAGGTAGATTATCAAGAGGATTAGCCAAAGACTTACAAATATACATTTTTTAAGAGGAAAATTTTGGGCTTTGATGTCTATTCTTTAACTTGTAACGTTTTGTGTGCAAATCAAGCATTTTTAGGTGCTTTGTGAGTGATTTATCATCTCATGACTTATTATATATGTATTTATATGTTTTGACGTGCTTTATGTTTATTTTTAAAGTCATAAATATGTTTTAGGACTGTTTTAAAATCAAAATCGAAGGTAAAAAATAAGATTTAAATGATTTAAGGGATTTTATCACGGTTTTTTGATGTATAGTTGACCATATAGATGTTAGACAATTTTATGAATGTGTTTTAAGATGATTTTCCACTATTTTATGTATGTTTTGATGATGGATGAATATTGTTGTTGCTTTTTTATATGTTGTTTCTGTGTTCATATGGACGCAAATTCTTATCGGACTGAAATGGAAGTGATGGACGATCTGATTAGATATACAAAAGATGGGAGATAAGTAAACTAGAATCAAAAGAGTGCTTGAAGTCATGTCGATGCACAGGGGATATAAGCAAGTCAAAGCATTATGTATAGTAATGGAATTAGCATGAAAGTGAAACGTTAGAAATTAGTGCTAAAATTTGTTTAGGGGAGTTTGGCTTGATAAGGACTAGGTTTAAAATGGCATGGTATGGTGGTTTCTTTAGGTTAGGTTTGGTTATGCAGTAGAGGACTAGACGTTGCTTGTTGGCGCTACGTTTCGAGCATGGAAAACTGGTGAGGGTGCTTCGATCCGGGATATGCTTTGCTCCAATACCAAAAAAATCAGTTTTCGGTTATTAGGAACCGGATAAGTAGATTGGCATGGAGATGATTTTACTTCGGGGTGGCATAAACATTTTATCCAGAAGCTAAGCAGATGGCTTCGAGTTTCTTAGTGGCTTGCTTCATGGCTCTTGTGTGTTGACTTTGAGGCATGGGTGGAGCAACTCAGCCAAAACATAAGGTAACTCGGCACAGCTTATGAATCAATGGAGAGATGACATGATGCTTTGAATCTACAACTTTGAAATTTTGGTATGATGGCTTTATGACATACAAGAGGTATCTAGAGGTGTTCCTATGATGAAACTCAATGACCGGAGTTATGATGGTTATCCATATGAGAAAGTTTTTACCATGCAGATAAACAATATGGAATAACAATCGAGTTTCGTTATGGAGAAGTGTGCAAAGGGATTGTGATAACTCGGATGTTTCAGAGTGCTCGTACAGAGGGGGTACGTAGGGATGCCCACTTATATTATGACTGCATTAAAATGACTATAGACTACCTTGGACTCTACAATTGTGAGTCTAATTACTAGCCTTACGAAGTGGCATGGATTCGAGCATGAAAAAACCAAGACTTAATTGTATTTATGCATAATGACTGGGCCATTCAAGTTATCATATGTCTAATGCACCTAAGTGAGCGAGGATAATCACTGCACTAAACTGTCCATTTTCTAACAATTTTCCGCTTTAAATTTCTAACGGTCAACGGTTATTTCCGTTACTTCTAGTTTTCCATGGTCATAAATGTTGGGATATTTTTCAACAATGTAAATAATACAAAACTAGTTGGATAAATATGTAATTTCCATTCTCCTTATTTTACAGCACACCCACAACCCCTTGGTTAATTTTCTGCTTTTCCCAAACTGTTAGGGTTCCTCCAATTGCAAAATCGACGCAGGTAAATATTTGCTGTAACTAATCTCTACATCGATATTCCTATGTCAGCACTCCTTATCATTCCATTTCTTTGAATTGCTGGGGTTTTGTATTCGTTTTTCCTTTCTGGGCTGCTAGGTCTTCTTTAAACTATAAGGTTCTTTCTTTTCTTTTTAAATTAGAAGGATTTGATCTTGTTTATCCGTATGCTTTATAAAAATATTCTGTCTGTTGGGTAGATGTAATTAAAAGTGGATCTGTTGTTTGTTGCATAGATGTAATCACTTTATTATTGTCTCGCCATCAGATCTTCTCACTAATGCTAGTAATAATGACGGGTGAGTGGTAAAAAATGAAATTTCTATGTTAGAACTTTTATTTCAAATAATTTGATTAATTACGAGAGAGAAATGAGTTTTGTGTTAAAAAATAGGATCTGTAGTTAGTCCAGGAAGGACTCCATGGAGGACATTTTGCTATCAGTGGACTATCAATGGATCAATATTAGTAGGTACTATGGATACAACAAAGGTGAAGTTAGGTGAAAAGTAAATAAGCTCTAAAACTAAAGAGTAAAGAACCAGGTACTACATTACTAAATAGAGCAAAAAATAATAGTTTTCAAATATTGAATGAGAGCATTGTAAAATCTAATCCTAATATATATCCCACTAATAAATTTTACTAAGGTTTATTGACCAATTTGGTATAAAAATGATATATTATTTAGCACATATGCTACTTTCAAGGCTATAATTTTTTTAAAAGAAGCTTTATTTCAATCCTCTGCTATTTTTGCTTATTTTATGCAGAAAAACCAGTTATTAACGTCAATATGTAATTGGGTTCTTCATATCATTTTAACCAATGTAATGTGCTCTATAAATATGCATGGCCCTGATGCTCTCATTGAAGAAATAAATATGCAGTATGATGCTATTGTGCACTTTTAAGAATTGTAAAACCGATGAGTGTACTTCATTCAAACTTGTTCGAAAACCATGCCTTATGTATATTGATTTGTACCATTTGCATGAAAATTATAACTCACAGTTATTATAATTTGCATTTTTGCATTATTATGCTACAGTTTTGGATTATTTTATTGCAGATTTGGATTATTTTACTGCAGTTTTTATGCCATCTCTGTTTAGTTTTGACTACATAGAGTTATATATCTATTTTATAGAGCAGTTTCTGTATCTTCTGGTGCTTTTTTGGGTGCAATTTCAGTATTATGTGTTGCATTTCATAATTTGGAACTGCATTTTTCATGGAAATGCAGCTATATTCGTGTTTATGCAGATTTTACTGTGTAATTAGAAAATTGAAGAGCCTAGGAAAGAACTATGAAGAGACTATGCAAGCATCGTCACAAATGCTTATTATTGCGAGGTTTGTGTTTGATATAGATTTTTGGTTTTGAATAAAATAGTTTGTATTTTGTGTTTTCTATTTTTGTGAAAAGGTGCGAGCATGACAAAAGAGTAAACAGTGCAAAATGTGTCGTGATAACACAGATTTTGAATATCTGTTAATTAGTAATTAAAAGAATAAAAATTATTAAATTAATAAATTTGTACATTGAACAAATAAAATTCAGATGTATATATATCCGGATATGTACATAGATGAACTTGAACTATAATAAATATCTGGATAATTAATTGCTTAATAATCTCCTCATATAATTATTTAAATTGGAAAAATTCATTTTTGTTCGAAAACAAACAAAATATGTATTTGATTTATATATACAAGTATGAAGGCACGTCCGATGGACGTGAGTAAGGCAAGTTGGTGTAAAATTGGTAGGGTGTGAAGAGATCCGGAGGAAATGTTTAACGGGGAGGAAAAATATTACGGTGGGAATTTATTTTGTTGTGAAGTATGCATATTCTGTCAGTTGTCATGTAGAAAATTTGTTGGGGGATTGTTAAGAGGAAAGTACCGCAGTTCAGTTAGCTCCTATCTTTGTCAGGCGTGATAACATATGTTATTTTAGTCGAGTACAGGTGTGGAAAACAGAGTTGAATGATATAAAGGCTAAAATGTATGTACTTGAGGAGAGTGGAACAAATAAAAGGAAATAAAATGATAATTAAGAGAATGTAATGAAAAAATTACAGTGTTGAAGTAGAAAAAAAACATAATGCTGCAGTAGCGAACAAAGGTACAAAGGAAAATACAGAACGGTGGCCAAAAATGTGAAAAAGTTGGACGTCGTAAGAGCGCTAGCACGAAAGATCAGCTAGAAAACGATCCACAATCTTATCGCACTGTTCAATCTGCATTAGGAATGAAAATTATGAGTAGGTGTTAAACGATTAAGATTAGTGGGGTAGAGTAGTGGATGTAAATAGTTAAAAACATATAGGAATATATTAGTAAACAAACATGTATATATGCATGTGCTTGTGTGAACATATGCTGGTTGGAATGAAGGAAGAAGTAGATGCATTGAAGCATACCACTTCAGGGGTAAAAAAAGTATCCCAGTCATAGTTGTCAGAATAGTGTGGAAGAAGTTGCGGTTCAGGAGGTAGTGGTACGTGTACATCATCGTCAGAAATGTCGGAGTAGTTGTCATTTAATTTCGCGTTTTTCCGAGCAATTGGTCGTAGCGGAGGAGAAACGTTGTTGTTGCAGTCGGTATCATTTTCGGATGGAGTAGGCGTAGTGTGGTTTTTGACGGTGTTTGAAAGTCCAACCTTAGCATCGGTAAATGAGTGCGTCTGTTTTGTTTGACATGTGCTTTTTCGTTCTGGTTTTTCTGTGCCGATGGCTGTTGCAGCGTCTTTTTGTTGACTGATAGACTTACGCTGCGAGGCAAAAAGTATATGTTAGCGGGGAGATAAATGTAGAGTGAGGTATACAAAATGTGCGCACTGGAATTTTAAATGCAATTTGAAAATGGGAGGAAGTGTGTTGTGTGTTGGCGATGGTGTGAGGAGGTAAAAAAATAAGATGAGGTGAAAGAGAGAACAACCTTTGTCATAATGCTTGGGACAAATAATGCTGGTAGATTATGAAGGAGTAGATGAGAAGGAAGTGGAGGTTATATATACTAATAAGAATAAGAGAACGGAAATCGCTGTGTGTTGAGAAATGGAGCATGTGGTGGGGAGTAAGTAGTGGAGGTGGAATAGGACAGTTTGAATTGGTTGCATGCGGACATTTGTACAAAATTTGGTAAATAGTGGATGCAAAATATGGTTTTGTGCGGTACAGTATGGCAGCTATGGAAGTGGTATAAGCATATTGATGTGGAAAAGATGGATGGTTGACATTGGGTGATGGGAAAAATAAGTTAACGTGTGTAAAAGGGGTGGTTCATGCATGCAGTGTTATAGTGTGTGTTGTCAGATGAGCATTAGATACAACTGTATGCAAAGGTAGTTGTAAAAGAAAGTCAGATGTACATTAAGTTAGAAAGTTATATTCTGTAAGCAGTACGATTCGCATATATTATTAATTTTCTTTTTTGTATACCAAAACTGAACTTGAATTCGAAGAAATCAACCAAGGCATCGTTCAACAAATTTTTCATTGACAACAGTAACATAACATAAATGGAACACAGAAGACAACAGTTACATAACATAACAAATTTGTCATAGACAACAGTTTCTTTTTCAGATCAAACTTAGCACATTGCAAGGAGATAGTTGAGGTGCGTTGTTGACTTCGCGCAGTAACACAGAAGAAAATCTGGAGCTCTCCTTCAACTTCTCTGTTGTAGTAAGGTACAGACATTTCAGTTGTGCGCAGCGTTGACCAAGACTGCAGCTTTGATTCTTTCAATGGTACATGCACTCAAACCATTGACTGTAGCAACTGAACCGAAACAAAATTTTGCCGTAAGAACCGAGTGAACCAAAATTTGAAATGGAATGGTGAAGAACGAACTACCAGACCCCACCTCACCTGTTGGAACCCCATTTGGTGCATGATCAGTTACGGGTCCGTCTGGTAGTATAGGAAATCCGGATGGTAGAAGTGCCACATATTCTGGGTTGCATTCGTTTAACAGAACGTTCATAGGAACGACGTCCACTGGTGCATATATTAGATAGGATCCACTGTAGTCTATACAGTTTTGTTGAAGTATTAATCTGTTGCTTTGATTTGAGTTGGGGCTCTTTGGCCTTATCCTGTTCAAACGTCTGCATGCATATGTGGAATAATGTCAGGTCGTACGCCGAGAACATTGGGACGAAATGTTGAGCGATGTTTTGAACTGGTTTGCTCCACTGACCTCTTCCATTTTTGTGCACTGTAGGGAAATATAATTGGCAGGATGTTATTTATCGAAAGTTAGTAAGATCATTAAAATATTAAGGTGGAACAGAATGGTTTGGAAATGCACCTAACGATTGTATGTGGATAAATTTAAAAGTTAGGTAGTAGAAAGTAGAATGTAAAAGAAATTATTGTGTAGAGATGGGATGTTGCGTGGTTACCGTTAATGGATTTTAAAGGTAAAGCAAAGGGTTATTTAAAACATAGGCTTGTAGTCAACAACCAAGCAGGTTCAAATAGTAGCTGTAGAAAAAGTAAACATCATAAAGAATGGAGTTTGCAGGCTAAAATGAATTAAATATGAAGTGAAAAACAGAACAATGTTGTAATACAGTTGGTGTTAAGTATTTAAAATTAGAAAAATTCTATGGTTAATTTGATTGCAAGACCTATAAATTTAAATCTTGCAAAATAGGAAATGGTTTTAAATCATAAGTAGTAAAAATAGGCAAAACCAATATCTCTAACATTGCCGTCAAACATGATAACCTATTGGCACAATATGTTTGTTCACCAAATATGGTTGATATGATCCATTTAAAAAAGAAATTCACAGTTATTTTTAAAATATAAGAAATATAACCGTAAATATATCTAATGCTAACCAGCCCTCACCTCAACTGTACAGTGGTAGAATATTTGATCTAAACAAATCGAGAAGTAAAAGATGTAAATAGTATATGCATACAGAAAGTATCAATATTTATCTGCTTTTAAATCTAAGCTTACGTACTAATATAGTACAGTCATGATATTAAGTAGGGTAGTTGATAGTATGACTACTAAAACACTAACTAATGCACGTGTAAGTGATAAAAATTTACATAACAGCACTGCTTTCCTGACCATATTTCACATAACAAAGAGTGGATTACCCTTTCTGTCATGTTTACAATTGGCAAACGGTAAGCCCTGTAAATTAGGTTTTAACTGATTATCGCATTACACAAAACTCTATTATTCAATAATCATACTGTTAAATGAACGCAGGTGAGGTAGAAATATAATGTGTGTGTATGTATATTGATATGTAAATTGTTGATAGGTGTTAGATGTGTAGAGCGTTTAAGAAAGCAGTAGGTGAGTGCAGTAGTGCAAAGTTTAGTTGACGTATGGTACAGTAGGTGATAGTGGAGTGGACTGAAAATGTATAAGTAGAGTTGGGTGAAAATGTGTAACTGGTGAAGACAGAGAATTTTTTTCTAAAGGAACGCAAAACGTTAAAAGTGGAAACAGTACCGTAGTAGTATACCAATGATGTGACAATTCATAAAAGCAAGCTACAGCCATTTGATGAAGGAAGACCTGGTATATGGTCAACCAACCAGTAGGTGTGTAGTGGATAAACAGAAAAATGTCGTAATTTTTGTTTTATATGTTTACAGCAACGATTAACAGGACAGGGGGTAAGTATAAGGGGATAGCAGGAAATGAAGTAATAAGTGCAGAGCAGAGTTGAACATACCTGGAGATCATACTGTGGAATGCAAGCTGACCGATGGCAGACAGATGGGTGGAAAGTAGAAAATGAAATGCCTGCGTACGTGTAAGGGAAGGAACTTTGAGCAGGGAGACATGTGCAACGTCGTAGGGCCAGTCCTCGTTTATTAGCAATTTGGGAAAAGAAGAAAAACAACAGCTTTATTAGTAGACAGAAAGTAAATTAGTGCATATATTTTATGAGGAATGAGTCATATTTTCCGTACATGTGAGTGGAACATCTTTGTAAACTACATTTCTAGTATAAGTTCCTTTTTTCCTCGTAATGTTTCCATTTTGTACTAATACCGTTGTTGTTCGACGTCCGGTACCACGGGACAAAGCTACGTACAACTGACCATGAGTGAAAACATGTCGTGAAAGGTAAATGCCAAAGTTTGGAATCGTTTGGCCTTGGGACTTGTTAATTGTAATTGCAAAAGCTAACTTTACCGGAAATTGTTTTCTAATTAGGGTGAAAGGCATGTGTACATTTTCTGATGGTTTTAGTAGTATGCGGGGGATAAATACTCGCGTACCCTGGAATTGACCAACTGTAATTTCAGCATCTATAAGATTTCTATGGAAAACACGACAGAGTAATCGAACACCATTACACAATCCAATCTTGGGGTCAATATTCCGAAGAAGCATTATTGGGGAGCCCACTTTAAGAGTTAGTTGATGAGGTGGTAATCCATCTGGAGCGAGAGAGTGCAAGAATTCTGGTTGGTACAAATTATTCGTATCGTCTTCAACTGAATCGAAGGAGTAATAAATTTGCTCAATGCCTGGGAACATGTGTATTACTTTACTGTTGAGTTCGTCAACTGTCTCATTTGTTGGTGCTAATATGGATCTATTCATTATGTAATCCGTATCCAACAATCCGGTAGCAAGGTTAGGGAAAACAGAGTTAATCAAAGTGTGAATTGAGTCTGTGTTAAGCCAAGTTATGACAATATCATCTGGAAGTTTGATCATGTCATCTTGTACGTATGGTTCGTCCCCATCTCCAACACGTAAGACAAAGTCGGCGTATGGTGTATCATTTCTAGCATGCATATTTTGTGTTAAGTGTATGACGTGAACGGACGACCATAAGACTGATCTTACTATGCAGTGTCAACTGTTTGAGCCCTAGTACCTTTACTAACGATGAGCAGAACTTGACGGAAATCACCTCCCAAAATGACAACTTTACCACCAAATGGTTTATCGGTATTGGTTAGATCTCTTAACGTTCTGTCCACTGCCTCAAATGCGCGACGATGAGCCATTGTAGCTTCATCCTATAGTATAACAGTGGACGCACGCAGTAATTTAGCTGTATCAGATTGTTTGGGAATATAACAGGTGGAGGATGAATCAAGGTTTATTGGTATTTTAAAGCGAGAATGTGCAGTTCGACCGCCGGGTAAGGCTATAGAAGCAATACCTGAAGTGGCAACTGGAACTGCAATAAGTCCCTGACACCGTGAGTGAGCTAAAATTGCTCGATATAAATAAGTTTTTCCGGTTCCACCTGGACCGTCGACGAAGTAGATTGAGTTTGTTTTAGAGTGTATCGAATTCATTATCATATCAAAAGCCTCCTTCTGTTGTAAGTTGAAATTGTTTACGGATTCTATGTCGGCCTATGGTATTTCGATCGAATGGTCGTGTAAAATAGTGGTTGTAGTGGTATAATCGGTTGAGTAATTAAGAGTATCGTGCGGCAAGTCATAATCAAAAACCGATTTATTGTATTGGTTTAGTAGGTCATTAAGATCGGAGAGACAGTGAAGGAGAAAATGGGCATTGGTTGCTGTGGAGGTGGAAGTATGCTCATAATCTTCAATTAAATGTGGGGAGAAGTCTTCCCACAGCTGTCGCACATGGCTTGGTTCACAGTAAACCAAAATCGTTACAAATAATCTTCGAAGTGCAGAAGGCATATGTGTGTTAGAAGCATCGGTTAAACAGTCTTTAATACTATCATCATTTTCTAATAAACCTCTATGTTCAGCCGCTTGTTTGAAGGTATGATATTGTACTCCACCAGTGGTTAGTAAATGGTTAAAGGATAATGGTCCCTTAACATGCGTTAATAGCAATCGTAAAAAATAACGATCGCCTTCTAGGGGGGAGACCGTTTACATTCTGCCTATTACCCTACGATTGTTTCGTCTACGAATCCAAGCTTTTTGTTTGTAGTCCCACCAATATTTTTTGGGAAACTCATGATAAAAGTATTGTCGTGCATCCGCACAGGTAACATTTGTGTGAAAGAATTCAGTAAGTATTGTTTTTGACCTGGCCTGATCGTTGACAACATGCTCTAACAGTTCAGTTGACGAAAAGTGGACGGGTTGTCTGTTTGGTAGATGTATTTGTAAACCAATAACAGAGGGTGAAATATTATTGAGAGAGAATTTAAATATTCTCCATAAGGCCTTTGGAGCACAGACCCAGCGTGCATTAATGAATTTTGAAATTTCATCGTCATTATCAGTTGGTGTAGTAGACACAGTAACTGACACACGATCTTGACCCTTGTACACATACTTGTAAATATATTTTATGGATTTGATACTGGAGAAAATTTCAACATTTATGTGACAGTCATATTTCAAAAGTAAGTAGGGATTATAAGGAACTACCCAACGGTTGTCCGTTGTTTGTTCAGCTGTTTGACAATGATTTTTATTATCAAGACGTCTGTAAATTGGGTATGAGTCATTTCCTTGTAAAGTGACGGGAGCGAAAGGCTTAGGAAACCCTTTCTTACAGACGCAGTTTTTCATACAAACGGCGGTAGGGTTGAACCGACCAAGGGGACGATGAATCATGTGTTTCATGACGGCAGTATACAGATCAGGTTCAACATCCTTGTTGGGAATTTCAGCTCTAACTATGGCATCGTATTCATCGGGGTTGCTAATTTTATCATTTTCAGCTAAAATAAGTAGAATATGTGAGTGTGGTAGGCCTCTTTTTTGAAATTCAATTACATGCACATGGGCGACGACCTTACCTAAAACGCCTTTGTCAAACAAATCATGTTTTAACTGTTCTAATTTAGCGCGAAAAACCCTGGTCGTTAAATCAGGTCTGTCGGGTGGTTGTTGACCAGGAAGGAGTTCGTTAGTAATTTCTATCCATTTAGCATTACAGGTTACAGTAATAAATAAATCAGGCTTTCCATACCTCTGAACTACTGCCATTGCGTCTTGGTACCGCTGGTGCATATCACGTGGACTACCAATGTGAGAGGAAGGAAGAATTTTTCTCACACCAATATTATCTGAGTAGATGAGTTGTTGATTAGGTTAGAAATAAAGGTTGTAGGGAGTTAGGAATAAGTGGGTAATATGATGAGGTGAGTGTCAAAAACTTACTTGCCAATGTCTCTCCCATGGTGAGAGCATCCTGCAAACCTTGATATAGATCAGCTCTAATGGTATCTTGGTTGTTACGTAGAAATCTAAGGCGCATGGTTTCTATTTTCACAAACATGTCAACTGCATATTGTTGAAATAGGCGTCCACCGAGCAGAATAACTGATACATCTGCTGGTCGAATCTGAGGAGATAAAAATATGTTTAAATGCAAAAGTAGCAGGGATAGAATATGTAACAGATAACAGTATGATGTGGAAAATAGTTGTGTATTGACTGATATATTTGTGAAGGTCAGATAGTGGTATTTATGTTTAGAGCATAGGATGGTTGCGGGTGTAAAAGTAAAGGTGGAGTTATTTTTATACGACTTGAAAATCTGTTAGTATATGGGTAACTGGTAGTGTAGCGTTTATACCTGCATAAGATGGAAGTAGTAAGATGCACAACTGATGTGGTTGTTTCCATTTTCGTGAACGTTCAAATCCCACCCATGATCACCATACGGGAGCAGGAGTGGATATTGTAGTGGGTCATAAAATCCGGCTGTATCTGGAACTCGTTGAAGATTTCCACTTCTTGTTTCAATAATGATATCCCTACCTTGCAAGTCGCATACTTCGTCTCCAACAACTATCGCAGCTACTAGTGATGCGGTTGGTAAGTCGTGAACATGTCGGTTTACTGTAATCTCCTTTATTTTAATTCTACAGTTTTCAATATCTTCACGTTGCCCAAGTTGACGGAAGATGGAGATGTAAGGATTGTAGGTATCTAGAATGTGTTGCAAGCGGAGAAGTACATCCGATCTCAATGTCTCATTATCAATTTGTCGATTATGAATCTCATGGTCTGTGTCGTAGATGTAAAGTTGTAGATATCTCGGTCTGCTTTCAGTTGTGTGTAAAACACTTCCAATACGATGATAGATGGAACCCTGCGCACGATAGGAATAAATTCCGGTTGTTGCATTTGCTAGGCTGTGATCTATATGTGCACCCATTGATGTAAAAGCAAATGCATTTTTATTGTTGAATATGCGCTTTGCGCTTATATGATTTTTGTTTGAATATAATAAACATATATACATTCGTTTAAATGTATTTATTATATACTATTTTATTTTCACAGATTAAATAAATATTTGCTGAATAAAATAAATAACAGGAAATTTGAATTCAAATGAATATTTTATTCAAACAAATATTTATTACAATTTTGAATAGTACAATTTCAAGCTCTCACTATAATTATACAACTTTGATTACAATTACATCACATATCACATTTACAGTTGACCTCACTACACATCACTCACACTCGTATTTTAATCTTCAACTTTATTCCAGTCGGATTCCAGTATCCGAGTAATCTGCAAAAATATTCTCAAACGCAGTAAAATTGAAAGAGAAATATTTTTGAAATTTGAAAGAAACGATGATTTTGAAAATATTGTTTGCCTCAGTTATTTGTGTTGTGCAATATCTGTGCATATCAGTATTTTTTATCAGGGACAGGCAATTATAAGTGGCTGCAGTACACACGTGTACATTCGTATACATGTGCACTGCCTCGCCAACTCGTGTACGCCAATTAAAAAAACACAACTTACAAATCAGTACACAATGTACATGAACCAGACACAATGAAAACCAAAGCCATCAGGTCAGAGACAACAGGGCTCAAACCACAAAAGTTCAAATAACAAAATGCAAAGAGGCAACAAGAATGGTAAGCATACCAGAAGGTCAGAGATGCAACTGAACTACAGCACGACCAAATGGCCAAGATGAAAAACCAAAGTTCAATGCATATGAGACCGGCAATGCTCAAGACCACATAAGTTAACAATGCAATAAAGACAATGCTTGAAACCGAGTATGTACAAAATGATGCATGATGAATCAGACAAGCAACGGCAACAATGATACTTCAATAGTCAAACAGAAGCAATCCAGTGCCAACATGATATACAACTTGAACCACAGATCCAACATTTCAACTAACACATATATGCAGTAGTCAAGAAGCAGACATATATTCAACATGAACTCATGTGGACAACAACAACAAGTACACACGTGCAACAGTTCATATATGAATCAATGACCAAAAGTGTACAGCAATGCAAGGTAAAAAGACCACAACATAATGCAACAATAACAGCAGTATACAAGCCGAGGTTCAGTGGTGAAGGCAACATGACGCGATGTCGAGCTCAGTACAACACAGTGTACATGAATACTATAATAAACCAAATGAAGACTACAAGCAACTGCATAGAAACTACAAATACAAGGGTAACTGGCACTCAGGCAAGCCCAACCAAACAAATGCATGCAACAATGTACACTACAATATCAAGTGCAAGTGCAGTCAGTTCATGTTAAACCGATCAGAAGATGGCCAGAGACTATAGTTCTCAGTGAAGTCAAAAAAAAAATTCATGTACGCATTCTTTGAAATAGTCAAAGTATCAAAAAGAGGAAAGTTTTAATGCCGTGTGAATCAAGGAATCGACCAAGTCACAATTCAAAGCCGTGAGGATCAAGCATCAGAAAGATACGAAATTGAAAAAGTCAGAATTCATCGCAAACATCCAACAATAATCGAACGGCAAAGCAAGAAATTTTGAAGCAATCAGACGAACGCAAATTTAGGGTTACAAACCCTATATAAATCATCATCATCGGCAATCTCTAATCTATCGAGTTCAAACATCAACCAGTAAAACAAAAGGGATAAATTACGTACCGAAATCACAAAATGAACTCGATCCAAATTGAAGAGCCGTGAGAAAATAAAAAGCATCGAAGCCTACTATCAAACGAGAACGAGCGGCGCTTCAATTTGTACAACCCTAGTTTGAATCGCAAGGATCAAAAGCACTAAATTTGCAGAAGCCCTAATTGAGCTGAAAAGAGGAACGGCGACCATTTTTTTTTCACAGGCCAAAAGAAGAAGAAAGCATCGGGTTAGAAAATAAAAGGGTCGGCTGTGGTTTTAAAAAAAAAGGGGCTTTAGTTTTTTAAATAGGGTTTGAGTTTTATTAATTGTTGTTTTTATTTTTCGAATCAAAACTTTGTAAATCACCACCTAGGGTTTAGGTAGTGTCAGATTGTCTAGTTAGAATTAGTTCAGTGAGCAGGGTGTGCGAGTTTGCAAAGCTGTATAGGCGGGAGCAGAGTTTGCGAGTAAGCGAAGCTCTATAGGCGGGAAGCAAAGTTTGCGAGTAAGCGAAACTCTATAGGCGGAGCAGGGTGTGCGAGTCTAGTAGAGTGTTTGTGAGCGGGAGCAAATGTTTGCGAGCAGGGTGTGCGAGTCTAGTAGAGTGTTTGTGAGCGGGAGCAAATGTCTGCGAGTCTAGTAGAGTGTTTGTAAGCGGGATACTGTTTAATTCTAATAGAAATCTGGGAATGCAGCAGTAGGCAGGGTTTGCCGAAGCTGGGTAAATTTTGTGTGTGATTTACTTTTTCAGCATATTTATTTCTGCAGTTTTGTTTCTGTGTTTAAAATTAAAAAAATTTGCTATAACCCTATTCACCCCCCCTCTAGGGTTAAATCTAGATCCTACATGTGGTATCAGAGCGAGGTTTTTTACTTTAACCTTAGAGATATGTTTGAACGTTTTTTAACTTTGGTATACAAGGTCTTTGCAGCGACTTGGGATGGTGAAGAAGGAAAGGAAGCTTCAGACAGTAGCTCAGAGGAAGCTAATTTGTGTTTTATGGCAAAATCAGATTCAGAAGCCGGCACAGAGGAAACTAGTGAGATTTGTTGGCGGGCTAAGGAGCAACAAGAATGGTTTCTAGATTCAGGCTGTTCTAGACATATGACAGGTAACAAATCGAACTTCCTTAGTCTAGAGAATTTTAAAGGCGGAAATGTGATCATGGAAGACAACAATAAGTGTAAGATCATTGGTAAAGGTGAAGTAGGTAACGGTAATTTTTCTTTAACTAATGTTTTATATGTTGAGAATTTGCATCACAATCTCATTTCTATTAGCCAACTATGTGACAAAGGTATGAATGTTGTCTTCGATAGTGATACTTGCAAAATCATTGATAAAGATTCTAATAACATTGTTTTTATGGGCAAAAGAAAAGGAAATGTTTACTCACTTGCATTCGATAATCTAAATCTGTCTAGATGTTTGGTAGTCACAGACGAAGAGGCATTTTTATGGCATAGGAGACTTGGTCATGCTAGCATGAGCCTCTTAGAAAAACTTGAAACGAAAGAATTAGTCAAGGGGTTACCACATCAGAAATTTAAAAATAACAAAGTGTGTAAAGCATGTTCCTTGGGCAAGCTTAGTCGATCATCATTTCGTCCTAAAAACATTGTTAGCACATCAAGGGTTCTTGAATTAATTCACATGGATTTATTTGGACCAAATGAAATTGCAAGCTTAAATGGAAAACGTTATTGTTATGTTTTGGTTGATGATTACTTTAGATTTACATGGGTTTATTTCTTAGCCAAAAAGTCTGAATCTTTTGATTATTTTTCAAAATTTGCAAAACTTGTTCAAAATGAAAAAGGAGTTTCAATTAAAATCTTGAGAAGTGATCATGAAGGCGAATTTGAAAATTTAGAATTCGAAAGTTTTTGTAAAGAAAATGGTTTAAAACATGAATTTTCTGCTCCACGAACACCTCAACAAAATGGGGTGGTTGAAAGGAAAAATCGTACATTGCAAGAATTGGCAAGATCCATGTTGAGTGAGTATAAACTACCTCTAACCTTTTGGGCAGAGGCAGTGAATATGTCATGCTATGTAATGAATAGAGTAATGGTTAGACCAATACTTGGCAAAACATCTTATGAACTGTGGCATGAAAGGAAACCTAACATTTCTTATTTTCGTGTATTTGGATGTCCTTGTTTCATTCTTAACACAGGTGATCAACTTGGAAAATTTGAATCAAAGGCTGATGAGGGAATATTCATGGGCTATTCAACAAGGAGCAAGGCTTACAGAATATACAACAAACGAACAAAGACAATTGTTGAATTAATCAATGTGAAATTCGATGAATCTGACCTGGAAAGGACGAATGAAAAGACGGATGACGATGGGGTAGATCATGAAGGCATTGAAGATGAGACATCTAGTGAGAAAGCAGAAAATAGAACTTTTGATGCTGGTAGATTGAAATTTAAATCCAATCATCCTCCTGAATTGGTTATAGGTGATCCTACGGACGGTATACGTACTCGCTCTTCATTTGATAAAAATTTGTGTTCGTTTTGTTATCACAGTGGTTTTATTTCTGAAATTGAACCTGATTCTGTTGAAATGGCTCTTAATGATGAAAATTGGGTTTTAGCAATGCAAGATGAACTTAATCAATTTGAGAGAAATAAAGTTTGGAAATTAGTTCCCTGGCCTAATGACTATCCAATTGTTGGAACTAAATGGGTGTTCAAAAACAAACTTGATGAATCGGGAAACGTAATTAGAAACAAAGCTAGGTTGGTCGCAAAAGGATATAACCAAATTGAAGGCTTAGATTTTGATGAAACATTTGCTCCAGTTGCTAGGTTAGAAGCCATTAGGATTTTGCTAAGTTTTGCATGTTATAAGGGTTTCAAACTTAAACAAATGGATGTAAAAAGTGCCTTTTTGAATGGTGATTTGAAAGAAGACGTTTTTGTTGAACAACCCCCCGGTTTTGAAAATCATGATTTTCCAAGTCATGTGTATAAATTAGAAAAAGCATTATATGGTCTTAAACAAGCTCCTAGAGCTTGGTATGACTGCCTTAGTACATATCTTTTGGAAAATGGTTTTAAAAAGTGGAGTGCTGACACGACACTGTTTCTATTACATAAAGGAAGTGATTTTTTGATAGTTCAGATTTATGTGGATGATATCATTTATGGTGCTACTAATGAACTCTTGTGCGAGAAATTTGAACAAGTCATGCAGGCTAAATTCGAGATGAGCTTGGTTGGAGAATTGAAATATTTTCTTGGATTTCAAATCAAGCAAAGCAGTGATGGTATTTTCATTTCACAATCCAAATATGTGTTGGAGCTATTGAAGAAATTTGGAATCGAAAATTCCAAACCATTGAGAACTCCTATGAGCCCATCAACAAAGTTGGACAAAGATGAGAAAGGAATTGCAATTGATCAAAAGAAATATCAAGGGATAATCGGTTCACTTCTCTATCTTACTGCTTCTAGACCTGATATTATGTTTTCTGTGTGCTTGTGTGCACGTTTTCAAGCTAATCCCAAAGAATCTCATTTAAAAGCTACTAAACGAATTTTGAGATATCTTTCACACACACACAAATTTGGACTATGGTACCCTTCTTGTGAAAATTTTGATTTAGTAGGTTATTCCGATGCTGATTATGCTGGTTCACTGGTTGACAGAAAAAGCACTAGTGGGACATGTTTCATGCTAGGACATTCATTAGTCTCATGGTCAAGTCGGAAACAGAATTGTGTTGCATTATCCACCACTAAAGCAGAATATATTGCTTTGGGAAGTTGTTGTGCTCAAATTTTATGGATGATGCAAACTCTTTCTGATTTTGGCTTAGTCTATAAACGAGTTCCATTAAAATGTGATAGTAGGAGTGCTATAGATTTGTCAAATAATCCTG
Source organism: Allium cepa (assembly GCA_030765085.1). NCBI lineage: Eukaryota > Viridiplantae > Streptophyta > Magnoliopsida > Asparagales > Amaryllidaceae > Allium > Allium cepa. The sequence goes on along the minus strand of CM060941.1, from coordinate 782,608,620 downwards.
TTCATCATTCACGCACAAAAGACATTGATGTGAGACACCACTTTCTTAGAGATCACATTGCTAAAGAAGACATTTGCATTGAATATATTTCAACTGAAACTCAACTTGCTGATATTTTCACAAAACCTCTCCCCGAAGACAGATTTTCCAAATTACGTTTGGATTTGGGAATTATAGAAATTGTCTAATCATTTTTAAAAAAAAATTGATTTTTTAATTTGATTCTAAATGACTATTTTTTGACTTATCTAACTCCCTAATGATTATCGAAAAGATGAATAGTGATTGAAAAAGTGATGAGTGTTGACATTTATCATATATTATAACTCGAGAAAGTATAATTAGAAAATTTCTTTAGAATTTTATAACAAGAGTTATAAAAACTTTTTGTTGGGTAAAAATTCCATGACCATTTCTATTTCTATCATCTTTCTATCGACCATCACTCACCAAAATCATATTTAGTATGTAAATTTGTGATAGTTTACAAAGGAAATCATTCGTTCTTCAATATCTTTAAATTTGTGAAGGAAATTATTTGTGCTTCAATTTATTATATTTGGCAATAAAAATAAATATCCAAAGTATTCACTCTCATTTAAAAGTCCTCACGTTTATGCATGGGTGAATTACTTGGATTCTTGATTATGTGCTTCCATGCTCATTTAAAAGTCCTCACGGTTATGCATGTATGGAACGCATATCAAAATTAATTGATTTAATAGACAAGTTGATTCTAATCCCATTTAAAAGTCCTCACGGTCATGCGTGGTTACAAGATACTTGATTTCATTTTTTAAATTAAATTGGAATACTACTAATCTCATTTAAAAGTCCTAACGGTTATGCATGGTTAGTAGATATTCAAATTTCCTGAAATAAATATACCACAAATAAACATAACTATATGAATTTTTGATGATTTTATCCCCATCACTTCTGAAAGTGGAATATGCGTCTAACAAGGGTAATTATGATTTCTGTTTGAATTTTATTGAAATTTGATATTTATATTCAATTGAGTTAAATGTTTGATTTATGTTTGTCACTTCATCCCTATTTTTATAACACTGTTATTCTTTTGCTGATAACAAAAGGGGGAGAGAAAAGTTAAGATTTTGTCAAATAGAATCAAGCAAAGGTCAAATAATTTTCAATTTGCATCTAGGTTCATTTACATATTTCTATTTGTATGCATATATGTAGGGGGAGTATTGTGTAGAGAGGGAGCATTCAAATAGGGGGAGCAAACTGAACGATCACGATCAATCAAATACATTTAATACATTCAAAATCTTAAATATATGTTTGTTATCATCAAAAGGGGGAGATTGTTGAATATGCGATTTGCGCTTATATGATTGTTGTTTGATGATAATAAACATATATACATTCGTTTAAATGTATTTGTTAATATACTATTTTATTTTCACAGATTAAATAAATATTTGCTGAATAAAATAAATAACAGGAAATTTGAATTCAAATGAATATTTTATTCAAACAAATATTTATTACAATTTTGAATAGTACAATTTCAAGCTCTCACTATAATTATACAACTTTGATTATAATTACATCACATATCACATTTACAGTTGACCTCACTACACATCACTCACACTCGTATTTTAATCTTCAACTTTATTCCAGTCAGATTCCAGTATCCGAGTAATCTGCAAAAATATTCTCAAACGCAGTAAAATTGAAAGAGAAATATTTTTGAAATTTGAAAGAAACGATGATTTTGAAAATATTGTTTGCCTCAGTTATTTGTGTTGTGCAATATCTGTGCATATCAGTATTTTTTATCAGGGACAGGCAATTATAAGTGGCTGCAGTACACACGTGTACATTCGTATACATGTGCACTGCCTCGCCAACTCGTGTACGCCAATTAAAAAAAAACACAACTTACAAATCAGTACACAATGTACATGAACCAGACACAATGAAAACCAAAGCCATCAGGTCAGAGACAACAGGGCTCAAACCACAAAAGTTCAAGTGTCACAAAAGTTCAAGTGTCACAAAAGTTCAAATAACAAAATGCAAAGAGGCAACAAGAATGGTAAGCATACCAGAAAGTCAGAGATGCAACTGAACTACAGCACGACCAAATGGCCAAGATGAAAAACCAAAGTTCAATGCATATGAGACCGGCAATGCTCAAGACCACATAAGTTAACAATGCAATAAAGACAATGCTTGAAACCGAGTATGTACAAAATGATGCATGATGAATCAGACAAGCAACGGCAATAATGATACTTCAATAATCAAACAGAAGCAGTCCAGTGCCAACATGATATACAACTTGAACCACAGATCCAACATTTCAACTAACACATATATGCAGTAGTCAAGAAGCAGACATATATTCAACATGAACTCATGTGGACAGCAACAACAAGTACACACGTGCAACAGTTCATATATGAATCAATGACAAAAAGTCTACAACAATGCAAGGTAAAAAGACCACAACATAATGCAATAATAACAGCAGTATACAAGCCGAGGTTCAGTGGTGAAGGCAACATGACGCGATGTTGAGCTCAGTACAACACAGTGTACATGAATACTGTAATAAACCAAATGAAGACTACAAGCAACTGCATAGAAACTACAAATACAAGGGTAACTGGCACTCAGGCAAGCCCAACCAAACAAATGCATGCAACAATGTACACTACAATATCAAGTGCAAGTGCAGTCAGTTCATGTTAAACCGATCAGAAGATGGCCAGAGACTATAGTTCTCAGTGAAGTCAAAAAAAAAATTCATGTACGCATTCTTTGAAATAGTCAAAGTATCAAAAAGAGGAAAGTTTTAATGCCGTGTGAATCAAGGAATCGACCAAGTCACAATTCAAAGCCGTGGGGATCAAGCATCAGAAAGATACGAAATTGAAAAAGTCAGAATTCATCGCAAATATCCAACAATAATCGAACGGCAAAGCAAGAAATTTTGAAGCAATCAGACGAACGCAAATTTAGGGTTACAAACCCTATATAAATCATCATCATCGGCAATCTATAATCTATCGAGTTCAAACATCAACCAGTAAAGCAAAAGGGATAAATTACGTACCGAAATCACAAAATAAACTCGATCCAAATTGAAGAGCCATGAGCAAATAAAAAGCATCGAAGCCTACTATCAAACGAGAACGAGCGGCGCTTCAATTTGTACAACCCTAGTTTGAATCGCAAGGATCAAAAGCACCAAATTTGCAGAAGCCCTAATTGAGCTGAAAAGAGGACCGGCGACCATTTTTTTTTCACAGGCCAAAAGAAGAAGAAAGCATCGGGTTAGAAAATAAAAGGGTCGGCTGTGGTTTTAAAAAAAAAGGGGCTTTAGTTTTTTAAATAGGGTTTGAGTTTTATTAATTGTTGTTTTTATTTTTCGAATCAAAACTTTGTAAATCACCACCTAGGGTTTAGGTAGTGTCAGATTGTCTAGTTAGAATTAGTTGAGTGAGCAGGGTGTACGAGTTTGCAAAGCTGTATAGGCGGGAGCAGAGTTTGCGAGTAAGCGAAGCTCTATAGGCGGGAAGCAAAGTTTGCGAGTAAGCGAAACTCTATAGGCGGAGCAGGGTGTGCGAGTCTAGTAGAGAGTGTGCGAGCGGGAGCAAATGTTTGCGAGCAGGGTGTGCGAGTCTAGTAGAGTGTTTGTGAGCGGTAGCAAATGTCTGCAAGTCTAGTAGAGTGTTTGTAAGCGGGATACTGTTTAATTCTAATAGAAATCTGGGAATGCAGCAGTAGGCAGGGTTTGCCGAAGCTGGGTAAATTTTGTGTGTGATTTACTTTTTCAGCATATTTATTTCTGCAGTTTTGTTTCTGTGTTTAAAATTAAAAAAATTTGCTATAACCCTATTCACTCCCCCTCTAGGGTTAAATCTAGATCCTACAATTATAAGCTCTGATGTTTTTCCTGTAATGCGTACCAACTTCGCCTTGATCCATAAATAAGTTGTTTAGTTCATGTGGAGAAGTGGGGCGGCAAATAGTAATACTTCCATTGGAACAGCACATTTGCGAAGTTTCAGCATATAATTTTTTGGCTCCACAGAATGAGCAGTATGTGGGTTGTCGTAGTAGGTGAGGAAGAAGAGAAGTCGTTGGGATAAAGTTTCGACCGCAATTGTGAGTGGTGGGAAAAGGATGCAGAGGTTCTAAATCTTGTTGATTTTCAGATGGTGTAGTTCCTGAAGATGGATTATCAACCGTGAGATGAATAAAACAGATATTGATAATGGAGGAAGAAAGCGGGGTGGAAAAAGGTGGAGAAAGTCATGGACGTAATTAAAAAGGGAGGGTTGATGGGGCATCAAATTGTGAAATACTTTGTCCAACAAAAGATGTTGTTACTACGGTAAGGGTTAATTGTATTGTGATTTGATTTACCTTGATATGGTTTGTAAAAAAAATGTGCTGGCCAGGTGAACTAAGAATTTGTTAGTAGTTATAACAGGTAAAATTTTAATCTTTTGTATGAATAGAACAGTTGTATGAGTGGACTGTATGTGTGCAGGGGAAAGTAAAAAGCAGTGGACAATAGGCAGTGCTGATAGGGGAAATAGAGGTAACTGAATAGCACTGTATAAAACTGGGTAGGTTGTACACAGGTATGTAGAAGCGAGCGTAGGTAAATTATGTAATCATGTATGCAAAACCAAACAGGACATGTTTAGATGAACGAATAGTAATTGTTAAAACACATGTTATAAAAATAAGTAACAACGTTCATTTTGTGAAATTTTACAAAAGGATAACGATTTTAAAATTAACGATTAATAGATTGGGTAGATTGGTATAAGTGAAAGAAAAAAAGCGCCACAACAGTATTGTCGGAAACCTCAAATCTTGTATAGGTTTATGGGAAAAAGTTAAAAACAGCATGACAAAGTAGAAATGTATGTAAACAAATATTATATATTTTACAACATGATAGAGTAGAAATGTTTGTGCATTCAAAAACTAATATCTACATTCTTAAACTTATAACTATACTGACACGACGGTATATGTTCAGAAATAGGTACATTCCACAGTGTTGATATGCATAAAACTGCGTAACGCTGATACTTGTAAATTGGTAAACCCTATTTTACGGAACTGCAGTTGTAAGTTGCAGTTTCAGAAGTCGGGGGGGGGGGGGGGGGGGGGAGGGGGGTAATTGGGTAGGGTGTGCAGTAAATTTTATAATTCACGGATATACACGGAAAGTTGCAATTGGTACGCACAATGTGGACCTATGCATGGACTGTATGGGATGATGGTGAACTAAAACCGAACGAAATGCGGACCCAGTAATGGCGTGGGAAAACAGTTGTAAGTAAAGCAAAATGGAGAAGATCAAAAGACAAACCTGATGTAGGTGGTAGCTGCAATTCTGATGTCAGCAGCTGTTGTGCACGTCGTTGCCGTCTACGGTTAGCCAGCTGAATTTGCCTTGCATCGTTGGACAGTCGTTCTCATCTGGCTCGCTGTGCCAACCGACGGTATTCACGTTGCTCAGAATCCATCTGCTTGGCAGTCAGTGCTGGAAAATATTGAGTGACTGCGTAAGTACGGTCAGCAGCTGTTGTGGTGTTGTGGAACAGTGGGTGAAAAGCGATGGAGGTCAGGGTCAGTGTGTAAGGAGAGACATTAACTGTGGAGCAGTGACGTAAGCAGGGAACGAGTGGGGAATACGTAGGTGGTGCAAGTTTGGAAACGTGTGAACAGATGAAGGGGGATGCAGAGGTTAAATAAACATGATATTTGTGTAGTTAGTCAGTGTAGGAGGAGAAAGAAGTAGATTTTTTGGAGTGTGAACGGCAAAAAAACAGAAATGTTCAAAGTGGAAAAAGTCGGCATCGATTAACTGCTATTTTTTGCAGTATGTGGGCTGAAAGTAGAGTGTTCGTTGGGATAGTTGAGAAGTAGAAAAAACAGTTGATTTTTAAAGTAAGAAAATGAGAAAACCGGTAAACAGTAAAGATTAAAAAGCAGAAAAAAGTACCAGATATTTTAGATTTTGAATCAGTAAAATAGATATAACATGAAAGTGGAATAAGTCAAAGTTCAGTAATTGAAATAGTAAAATAGATATAATGTGAAAGTGGAAAAACTCGTTTCAGTTCAGTTTAAACCTTTAATGCTGCAATTCCTACAATACCATATCGTTTTCCATAATCGAAGACTTTTCCCACCCACTGATCCAACCTTTAAGATACCAATTTCTGTGTAGCTAAATAACTTTAAGCAAAACATTTAAAAGATACTAATTTGTAAATAAATTATTCAAAATAAAGATTTAAGAAATTACCTACATCGATTTGAACTACCCATCATCCATGTCTTGTTTCCTAAAGCATTGAATAACACTTACTCAAACCCTCTACAACTATACATAAATTCAAGCTTCCTTCATCTCTGTATCATGCAAATATAAGAAAATACAAAGGAACAACATCATGAGCGTCTAAATCAACAATAATATTAAAGCAAATCCACATATTTTGGTTACAAAGTAAAGAAGAAACATTACATCTAAAATTAATGCAAAGGAGAAAAGAAGCCATACGTAAACCATCTACTATCATACCTTAACTTAGTCCGTTGGAAAATTGCATACACAAACTATCTGTTGCCTTCTTGTAAACTACGTGATGTAGGCATTCATGTTGAACCTAATTTTTAATTATTTTGTCTTAACTCTATTAGAACTCTTAGGTGAGTGAATGTGCAAAAGGAAAAGCATTCCTTGACATTAGTATTGATAAAAATGACACTGAACATTAGAAACATGGTAAAGATTTAAATTTGAATTTAATAATAAGTTTTTTTGTCATCATCTACAGTTGTGGTTGGTTTGCAGTCAACATAATATTCTTTAGCCATCTCCCAGTAGCAGGCAGAATGCCTTTATTTTTTGTTTCTTTTAAGTGATATTTGAGGTCATATAAAGGCTAATATAATTTTCATATTTTGATGTTTCAATAATAACCCAGCTAAAATCGAGTAAAGTACCATACCCGTTTTCATATATATGAAACTTGGAATATGACAAAAGGGTACGGTTTAAAAAAAGGTATTCAGGTTCAGCTTGCTGTATATTGTATGGTTGATAAGCTTAAATATAAAACCTAATTTAAAAAAAAACTCATTTCAGTTCAGTTTAAACCTTTAATGCTGCAATTCCTACAATACCAAATCCTTAAAGTCAGTCGTATAAAATTGAAAGGTAGACGAACTAAGGTACTGTGTATGAAAATGTAGTGTTGGAAAAAGTCATATGCAAACAAAAAATAAGTTCAAAAATCAGTTTTGGAATAAAAAAAATTTCCACTAACTGTACACAAATTTGCGTCAGAATAAAGTTTACGTAAAAGGTCGGTGAAAAAAATCAAGTCATCCGTGTAAAACTCAACCATCATGAGCATGTGTCGGAATCGCCCAGATGACCCGAATTTTTTATGAATTGCCCATCAGATAGAGGGGGGACAACATGGCATGATGTCGCCTAAAATTGTAGTTTGGCTTCTATACGCGGCAGTTTCCAATGTGCAGCCAGCGTCAAGCAATTTTCAGTTTGCTGAAAAAAAATGTAAGCAAAATTTAAATGTTGATGTAATAAGCAGTAGGACCATTTGAGGATGGTCGTTTGTTTATATAAGTAAGGAAGGAAAATGACCTATCAACTGCTAAATTGTCAATCGTATATTGCAAACCAAGAAAGGCAGCAATAAGAGAAATGTTAAAGATACGACCAAGATTAAACAGGCAATACAAACATATGTACTTATTTCACCATCAAGTTGCAAAGGCAATGTTTACTAAAACTGTGTTCAAAAGAGAACAAAAAATGGTAAAATAAGAGACATCGTCTGATTATTTTTAAAGGCTAATGTATGAAATATATCGTGTTACATAAAGTTGATGTTATGCAGAAGGTACATGTACACCCACAAACATATTAACAGTAATGAAGGAACGTGGGTTAAAATATGTGCAAGCGAACAATCATTTGTAGGCAGTTAGAATGCAATGGTTAATCAGTTGTATAGCAAGAGAAAAACCGTGAACAACTGAGATTTTAATGTTAGTAGAGTACAATCAGTTCATATTGACATACCCAACATGGTAAATGGACCAAGGTGACAACAATTACAGAACATAATTCTAGCGGGAAGCCGAAGATAATTTGAATTAAATTAAGACGACCAAGTAGATTAACTACGTGTAACAGCCGAATTTAAAGTAGCCAAATATAATAGCTTAGTACTCAAATAAATAAGTAAAATGAAGCAAATGAATCAACATATATCAAACTTGAGAGAAAAAGTAAAGAATAAATCAGTAGCAGGCATGAAGGTTGAAAACAATGGATGCAGGCATAAGCAAATGTAGGCATATAAGAGTCGGAAGTAGCTTACCTAACGCCAATTTCTGCGCGAAATGCCAGTTGTTGGAGGAAGAAGAGAACACGGTCTGGTAAACGTGTACTATTGTTCACCCCTACGCTGCAACCTACCATCGCAGGCATCAGATCCGGTTGTTAGCATCGGAGAGCGAAAACCGAGCAAAAGTAGGTAGATTTAGATGACGTGACATCGGGGGCAATTTTGGTTAAAGATGGTGAAGGGATGTGTGAAGTTGGCCGTTGGTCACCCCTAGCCGTCGAGCTACGTCGCTAGGCTTCAGATCCGGATTTCATCATGTTAGAGCGTAAACGGAATGGTACGGGGGGAGAAAGAAGGGTGGATGAGAAATTGTTTGGGAGTGGAATTTTGGGGAAAGGCGGTTGAAAAGTTTTGGAAGAGAGAAGGAAGAGAAAGTGGGGAGAAGAGTAAACGGCTGATGTTGTGGGAGTAGAACGTGTGCCTGGAAAATGACGGCTTTGCCCTGGTCTGGTAAACGGTACGTAGATTTGGAGAAAGGAGTTGTTGGGAAGTTTAAAAAAGCTTCACCAAAACAAAGTATTTTTATTATTAGTAGAGATAAGTAGATTTTAAAGAAAATTTGGATTTGAAATTCAAATGTAAACATCTTAGAAATAAATTGGATTTAAAATAATATGTATATATGATTTTTATTAGTATATAATTAGTTTTATATCATTATCTTTTAAAGATTTTATAAGTATAAATAAAGGATATATATTGTTACATTTGTGTAAATTTATTTATTTATAAATGTACAATTGGATTTTTATAATATTTTCTTTTAAGTTATTTGTGGATAAACAAAAGAAAAAGTTTAAATATAAAAATATAAAATATTAATAAATACTAAACTAAAGTTGAAAATATAATATAAATATATATTGAGGACATATAAATACATAAGACATTTATAAAAATAAAACTAAATTGTGAATATTTTATAAATACATATTAATAACAAATGTAAGATAAATATAGGATGCAAATGACAAATGCAAAGTAATTTTAACAAGTGTCATAACTCTCATTTTCTTTTCAATTTTTAAAATTTATAAAACAATGCTATGTGTATAAACTCTACTCTCTATCTTGTTTTCTTTTTCCATCTTGCAAAACTTCTCATCTTTAAATTAAAAAAAAAAAAAACCTGAGATGGAATCAAAAGAAAATCAAACCTGGTAATCAAACTAAAAGCCTATAAATATTTAGTCTCCAACCTAGAATAATCAAGCAATCTTCTCAACAACTCTTCAACCTGCATCAAGATCAAATGCCATTTCAATTTCCAGTTTCAAGCATGCAAGTATTTTTCCAGATCAAAACTTCTAGCCTCAAGCTTTTTATTCCAGATTCAAACTTCTCTGATTCTTCAAGAATGGTGAGTAAACTTCCCCTTAAAACGGTTTAATAAATGATTTTGGGAATGCATGTGATGAATTGTACGGGAAGGTTGTAATGTGGTTTGAATGTTTGTGTTTATCTGGTTATATGCTTTGAATTTCTCTGTTTAAATGTGTATATATCTGTATATATATACAGACTGTCTATGTATATTTTATAGGCTCAAACAACTTTCAAAAATCTAAACCTCCTCATGCAATCAGAATTGAGCTTTGATTCCTGAATGAAACATGGTTATAACAACATAATACAAATTATAAAAATAGTTTCAAGGATTTTAATGTTGTAATTAATCAAAATTTAAGAAAAATATAGTGGTAAGCTGGAATGGGTCAAAAATGAATCATTATAATTTCATGTTTGGATTGTATAGGTTGATTCGTGGTTGAAAGTTAGGAATTTTGATATGTAAATCATGATTTCTAGTATTGTTTTGAGAGAGGAAATTCAGGTTGATTAGATTTTGGGTTTTGAGGTATCTCTGGTGATCGGGAAACCCGGGGTGGTCGAAATCGCTACCAGAGGTAGCTAGGAGGCTGGCGAGTGCCGAAAAAATGGTTGGAGTGTCCAAGGATCATTGCGGCAGCGATACAGGAGCGTTGTAGGGTTTAATGTCCTGATGGGTTGGTCGATTCTCGCATCATTTGTGGTAATGTGGTAGCATCAGAGTTGATGGGTCATAGGGGAAATGAAGTAGGGGTCATCGGCGTAGCTTTGGGTGGATCGGTGGGTGATTCGAAGGACGGAGGCGACGGTGATGGTGGATTCAGATTGATGATTTGGGTTCCAGTTTTCGATCAAATGTATCGTTTTGATTTCCTGTCGAATTCGATCGATCTGGGTGGTTGGAGCACTAGGTTAGATTATCGTCGACTGGCGAGAGTCGTCGGCAAGGAGGCGGTGGCATTCCGATGGGTGTGCACGTGCACATGATTTTCTCGCTTATCTTGTTTGGAGAAGAGAGCAGGGTCTCGGGTAAATCTCGAGTTTTTAGCGTAAGTGGCTTGGTTTAATGACGGTACTCATGTGAGATGAGGTTGACCGGGGTTGACTCGGGTTTTTATGGATTTTGGCTTGGGTCAGTCTACTTTGTTCCAGGTTTATAAGTTTTTTGATAAAACATGAATAAAAATTTTAAATTTAAATTAGCAGAGCTCATATTTCTATTAGTAAAGAAATCAAGTTCAAGTGTAAAGCTAAAACAAATTACTTTTTTTTTCCAGGCTAAAGTACTATTTAAAGTTTCTAGTAAAGTGTTTAAAAAGGTTTTAAAATTTTTAAGTTTTTAAATATTTTGTTTCAAAGGAGAAGGTTTAATCAAGTTTAAATATATTTAAAATTTTAATAAGTTTTCAAAGGAGATAATAATTAAGTTTTCATAGAGTAAGAATTTATTTAAGTTTTATTTTAGTTAGGGTTGTGATTAATTTAAAAGTACTCACTTAATGAGATTAATAAATTGATGCTAAAAATAAAGGTATGATGACCTAGTATAAGTAATTAGAGAATAGTAAATGATTTTAATTAATTTAAGATCATTAACTAGTGACTATGGAATAATTAATTAATGTGATTAATTTAAGATGATTAATTAGATTAATTGATTAAAGTAATTGTAATTAAGGATTATAGGTTAATTAATTAAAGATTAATTAATTTGTAAATAAGGGTTGTTAATTAGATAATTAGAGAATTATTAATTAATGATTAGAGTTAATTGATTTAGTAGTAGGTAGAAATTGATCAATTAACTTGCGTAAATATGAGATGATTAATGGAATTAGTAGTATTGCTTAATGAAAATAAACTAAGAATAATTCATTAATTAATGTAATTGAAGAATAATTTATTGGTGTGATTGATTAAGTAATTAAAGGTTATTAATTAACTTAAGGGATTTGTGATTAATTAATGTAAGTAATTAGGAGTTAATTAATTACTGAATGCAATTAATTAAGGGATAATTAATCATGGAGGACTAATTTAGATGGATAATTAAGATTGATTAATTAAGAGGTTTGTAGTGTTAAGTATGCAAGATTAAGATAATTCAAGTGAATAAAGATGGTGACTAAATAAATTGGAAGTTAATTAAATTTATTAGATATTATATATCTAATAAATCTTGTGTATGGATGGTTGGATTTTTGGATGATTTGTATAGTTGTTATCTCTGATGAGGGATCGAGATGTGTTGTTATATGAATGGGTTGAACTGTGATAACATGGGTTATCTATCTGAGTTAAATTGTTATATGGTATGATGTCCTGAATATGAATTGTATTATTTTAAAACTTAACAACTTGGATTAGAGATGACATTGGATTCGAAGAGACCAGGGTCAGTTATCAGAAAATACTCGAAACCACTTCGAATAGTAATCTAAATTTCCTTATAAATTGGATATGTGAGATAAATCAAGCTGGAATGAAATAAGTTAAGTTACCTGGACATTTAATACTAAGAATTGTTGTGTGTGATAAATGATTGGCTATAATAAGTAAGAACTTGTAAAAGGTACAAGTTACCCTGGTAGTTCATAAAGTTATATAGCTTGATTTCATGTTATGGGTTTCCTCACGCTAGTTTCCAGCCTGACCCGGGTGTTACTTTGATGTAACGCTCGGGTTAGATTGAGTATTACAGTTTTCAGGTAAGGATGTTCTAGAGCTTAGGAGGCGAGCGGGATGGCAGGAACGTATGGAGTGTATTCCGCTAAATATATTATTGCTGGTTATCTAGGATAACTTATTTTAACTGTCTAGTGATTGTGAAATATTGTAACTCTGATGTATTAATGTAAATTAACTGATACAGTCTTCCATTGTATAATTGTTACTTTATTTGATATTATATTTTGATCCACTGCGGATGAGAGATTCTGTGTTTCATTTCTGCTTCTTCTTCTATCTCCTTTCTTCTTTTTCCTAACTATCTGAAATTTTCTGGATTGGAAATTTCGGGTCGTTACATTTGGTATCAGAGCAGGAGGTTAAGTGAGAACCTTGGCTCTGGTATGTTTACTCATTAAGGATAGGGTCAGTGATATCCTCTAATGAGTTGAGTGTATGTGTGTGTGTCTATCTATATATATATATATATATACACACACACATACACACACACACACACATATATATATATATATAAGAGTGTGCTTGTTATTTTCTTATATAAAGATTTTAAAAATGGTTTTAATGAATGATTTTTATAAAAGCTTATATTTTATATATGAAGCAATAATTGGTCATTGGATATTCAAATTGAATAAGAATAAAGTGATATATATATATATATATATATATCAAAGTGGGAATTGAATAATTGAACTATACAGATAAGATGAATTAGAATTGGTTCAAACCAGAATATTGGAATGGTTATTGTGTTTAATAAAGGGACGTCGTTTTCTAGTAAACCTTGATAAAGCAAAATGAAAAAGTTTTAGGGAAGAAAATTTTTAGATGAGTATAACTTATAAATTTGAAATGGGTTTTAAATTGTGAAGTTTTGAATCCCAAGTCTAGGAACATTTGAAATCGTTTTCAAAATGTTAAAAGAAATGATATTATTCAGACTATTTTGAATATGATCTTATTTTAAATAAGAGATGTTTGGAAATTTTAATGGAATTTGTTTTGAATTTAAAACCAAGGTTGGTTTAAAATTTAATGTAATTTGGCGTGTAAAGGAAATAAATATGCATATTTGAAATAAACTCTAAGGTTGAGTTTTGAATTTTCCTTGGAATGTGATGTGAAAACCCAAAGTGAAGTAAGTTTTTAAACTTAAGTGGGAAGATTATTAATATGAATCTTAAAATTTGAAATGGGAATTCAAATTGGGTAAAATTGTTCTGGAATTAAATTGAAGTGAAATTAATTTTGGGAAGAATTAAATAAATTTAGAACAAACAACCTGAATTGAAAATTTCAAGATGAAATTGAGATTTAACTTGAGAAGTTAAATGGTGAATTTGAAAGGGGAGTTTGTGTGATCTCAAAATGGGTTTGAGATCTGGAAATTGAAAATGGATGGATGTTTTAAATAATTTGGATGATATCGTCCTGTTGTTATTAATCATCTTTAAACTGTGAATTGGATTTGTTTAAATGAATAAACAAATGGATTGTGGTAATAAATCCATTATTGAGATAAATGGGAAATAAAACTTTAATTTGAAATTAAGGATATGGAATCACTTTGAACTTAAGATTTGAATGTTTGGAATTGAATTTGTAAATTAAAAATTGTTTAAGAATCTGTTTCAAAGTTGGAAGATAAAATTGGGTAATAAATTGAATTTTAAAGATAAAATTGTTTTGAACTTTCATTTGAACTTTGAAATAAGTTAAGTAAAGATAATTTAAAAATTGAGATTGCAATTGAGATAAATTCAAATGGAAAATTTGAATTAAATCAATTTGAAATGAAATTGAGGTTGAATGAGTTCAAATTCAAATGGGAAGTTGATTTGAATTTGGGTTGAGAATAGAAGTTAACTTAATTTGGATTAAAATTGAAAGTTAATTGGAAATTAGCAATAACTGATTGGAAATGGAGATTTGGAAGGTGAACAGTTTGGCTCTGGACTATTTTCAAAATAAGATTGTTGTAATATAAACCTATTTTTTCAAGCTATTTACTATACAAGTTTTTTTTAAAAACCAAACTAGTTTGTACTTATTTTACAATTATTTTTGAAACTATTTAATAATTTTTCCACTGTTTTATAAAATAATTACTGTTTTTCAGCTACTTTATAACTAATTACTATTATACAATTATTTTGCAATTATTTAAAATTTCAATAACTATTTGACTATTTTATAGATATTTTATAAACTAATAATTATTTTTCAACTACTTGTCTATTTTTAACTTATCAAGCTATTTTCTAAATTTAAGCTGGTCAGAGTGCAAACTGTTTATGATTAAATATCCATTTGAGATAAGAATTGAAGTGACCATCCAAAGGAGGATTGAAGCAACTATGAATAAGTGAACAGAATCATAAATGAATGTGAATAGAAAGGGAATTGTTTTAGCTAATAACCAATGAAGATAAATACGTAGGATGTACGTATATTATTCTATTCGCATAGTGATTTGATCCAGATTTGAGCATAGAATTTCGAGATAGTATGTCAATCCGAGTTGGAATTTTTCACTCGATTTTCGACGGTGAACCTGGATATGGATTTTTGATTGGTTCTGGATATTCTCTATCATAATTGTGACTATGTAAGGAGGATGATGGTTTCTGATCAAGAAACCAGATCTGAGTCCGCACTAGAAAATCGGGTGGACGATACTAGTTCGGAATTGAAATTATGTGATCGAGTGAGCAATCAGATTGATATAGCGTACGGGTGATATGCGTACATCGTACGGGTTCGAATGAAATTGATATTGGAAATTGTGGATAAGAACTAGAAGATGATTTATGAAATGGAATGGTATATTTGATTAATAAATGGATCTTGGAATAAAAGGTATATTTTGTGAAATATATGATGAAACAAAGTAGAAATTGGATATTTCTATAAGAGAAATTTACTTTATGGAGTAAGTAATATGGTAAGTGACTTTATAGAGTAATCAAGCTTGAATAATGATTTGGCATAAACAAAGTTATGTATATATAATTGATAAACTTCCCTTGTTGAATCTGTAGCCAAAAAAAAAGGGTTTTTGAAAATATTAGAAGTATAAAAAGGGAATTTGTACAAGTATGAAATGATCCAAAGATTTTTAAAGTTATATATATATATATATATATGTATGTATGTATGTACGTATGTATGTATGTATGTATGTATGTATGAAGGTTCTTATGAGAATGATTTTGTGGAAAGGTTTTTAGAACCTATGAATTTTGGAAAGGCTTTTGATTTTTGGGAAAAATCAATTTTGGAAATTTGAAAAGCTTAGTTTGAGAATTATCGATTTTGAGAAAGGAGATTTATATGAGATTCATACTAGGTGTAGGATTTGAAAGATACTATACGTGTATAGTATAAAGTGTTTTGAAAATGGCTCTAGAGAAAAAGGCGCTCCCTCGGAATGAACTTCTTAGGAGTACCATAGGTTGGTACTGCCTTGAGTCCTAAGGGGGGTTCCACCAGTGAAGAAGTCCGGACAAACTGAAGTTCCTGAGGATTATTGGGTAGCGAAATTCGAGGGCGCTGATGTCTACAGGGGCATTGGGGTTATGCTGTGACGACGGTGTAACTCGATGTCGCCAAGGTCTACTGTGGACCATAGCGGAAATCGTGTAGAGGTGAATGTCAACGGTCTACGTTTGATTATGTTGGAAAGGCAACGTAACATCGGTAGGCTGTGATCTATGGTCGAGTGGAATGGAGAAGTTTCATTTTTGGCAGTGGAATTCGAGGGCGTTGATGCCTTCAGTTATACGGGTTTTTGCTGTGATAGCAACGTAACTCTGGTTGTAGCTACGATCTGTAGTGGGTTACATGGTGCAATCGAGGGATGGAAGCCTACAGTTATCTATGGATTTTGTCGGGATGGCAACGTAAGCATCGGGTTAACTGGGACCATGGATGGTGGTGATGATTTCCATAGCATTCTCACCAAAGATGTTTCCTCTATTTTCAAAAATGTATTTTATATATTCAATAAAATTATTATTTTTTAAGTATTGCTGTGTTTTTGAAACAGGTCTGCTAAGTACTTATAGATTTTCCGTCGTACGCCTGATCAACGTATGACTAAATTTCTATGAGAACAAGGATGGACTGGTTGAGACATCGAGTTATAAAAAGTATTTTTGTAAAACTATTATGGCAATATTATTAAGATTTTTAAGTATTTTCAAAGTGATCAAAGAATAATTTTTCTGATAATAAGCATTTTAATAAATTCTGGCTTCGTTCCTTTTCGAGGACGAAAAGATTCAAAGGGGGGAGGAATGTGATAACCTAGATTTTGGATATATGTTAATTAGTAATTAACAGAATTAAAATTATTAAATTAATAAATTCGTAAATTGAACAAATAAAATTCTAATATATATATATATATATATATATATATATATATCTGAATATGTACATAGATGAACTTGAACTATAATAAATATCTGGATAATTATTTTCTTAATAATCTCTTGATATAATTATTTAAATTGGAAAAATTCATTTTTGTTCAAAAACAAAAAAATATGTATTTGATTATATATATATAGTAGATTTTAAAGGAAATTTGGATTTTAAATTCAAATGTAAACATCTTAGAAATAAATTAGATTTAAAATAATATGTGTATATGATTTTTATTAGTATATAATTAGTTTTATATCATTATCTATAAAAGATTTTACAAGTATAAATAAAGGACTATATATATATATTATATTTGTATAAATTTATTTATTCATAAATGTATAATTGGATTTTTATAATATTTTCTTTTAAGTTATTTATGGATAAACAAAAGAAAAAGTTTAAATATAAAATATTTAATATTAACAAATACTAAGCTAAAGTTGAAAATATCATATATATATATATATATATATATTAAGTACGTATAAATACATAAGATACTTATAAAAATAAAGCTAAATTGTGAATACTTTATAAATACATATTAATAACAAATGTAAGATAAATATAGAATGCAAATGACAAATGTAAAGTAATTTTAACAAGTGTCGTAACTCTCATTTTCTTTTCAATTTTAAATTTATAAAACAAAGCTATATATATATATATATGAACTCTACTCTCTATCTCATTTTCTTTTTCCATCTTGCAAAACTTCTCATCTTCAAAAAAAAACCTGAGATGGAATCAAACCTGGTAATCAAACTAAAAGCCTATAAATATTTAGTCTCCAACCTAGAATAATCTAGCAATCTTCTCAATAACTCTTCAACCTGCATAAAGATCAAAAGCCATTTCAAGTTTCCAGTTTCAAGCATGCAAGTATTTTTCCAGATCAAAACTTCTAGCCTTAAGCTTTTTATTCCAGATTCAAACTTATCTAATTCTTCAAGAATGGTGAGTAAACTTTCCCTTAAAACAGTTTAATAAATGATTTTGGGAATGCATGTGACGAATTATACGGGAAGGTTGTAATATGGTTTGCATGTTTGTGTTTATCTGGTTCGATGCTTTGAATTTCTCTGTTTAAATGTGCGTGTGTGTATACAGACTGTCTATGTATATTTACAGGCTTAAACAACTTTCAAAAATCTAAACCTCCTCATGCAATCAGAATTGAGCTTTGATTCCTGAATCAAACAAGGTTATAACAACATAATACAAATTCTAAAAAATAGTTTCACGGATTTTAATGTTGTAATTAATCAAAATTTAATAAAAAATACAGTGGTAAGTTGGAATGGGTATAAAATGAATCATAATTTCATGTTTGGGTTGTATAGGTTGATTCGTGGTTGAAAGTTAGGAATTTTGATACGTAAATCATGATTTCCAGTATTGTTTGGAGAGAGGAAATTTAGATTGATCAGATTTTTGGTTTTGAGGTTCCTCTGGCGATCGGGAAACTCGAGGTGGTTGAAATCGCAACCGGATGTAGCTAGGAGGCTGGCGAGTGCGGGGAAAATAGTTGGAGTGTCCAACAATCAACGCGGCGGCGATATAGGAGCATTGTAGGGTTTAATATCCTGATGGGTTGGTCGATGTTCTCGCATCATTTGTGGTAATGTGGTAGCATCGGAGTTGATGGGTCATAAGGGAAATGAAGTAGGGGTCATCGGCGTAGCTTTGGGTGGACCGGCGGGTGATTCTGAGGACGGAGGCGACGGTGATGGTGGATTTAGATCAATGATTTGGGTTCCAGTTTTCGATCAAATGTCTCATTTTGATTTCCTGTCGAATTCGATCGATCTGGGTGGTCGGAGCACTAGAGTAGATTATCGTCGACTGGCGAGGGTCGTCGGCAAGAAGGCGGTGATGTTTCGATGGGTGTGCACGTGCACATGATTTTCTCGCGTATCTTGCTTGGGGAAAAGAGCGGGATCTCGGGTAAATATCGAGTTTTTAGCGTGAGTGGCTCGATGTAATTATGGTACTCGTGTGACACGGGGTTGACTCGGGTGTGGATTTTGGCTCGGGTTAGTCTAATTTGTTCCAGGTTTATAAGTTTTTAGACAAAACATGAATAGGATTTTAAATTTAAATAAGAAGATCTCAGATTTCTATTAGTAAAGAAATGAAGTTCAACTGTAAAGCTTAAACAAATCAAGTTTTTTTTCCCAAGCTAAAATACTATTCAAAGTTTCTAGTAAAGTGTTTGAAAAGGTTTTAAAGTTTTTAAGGTTTTAAATATTTTGTTTCAAAGGAGAAGGTTTAATGAAGTTTAAATATGTTTAAAATTTGAATAAGTTTTAAAAGGAGATAATAATTAAGTTTTCATAGAGTAAGAATTTATTTAAATTTTATATTAATTAGGGTTGTGATTAATTTAAAAGCACTCACTTAATAAGATTAATAAATTGATGTTAAAAGTAAAGGTATGATTACCTAGTATAAGTAATTAGAGAATTGTAAATGATTTTAATTAATTTAAGATCATTAACCAGTGACCATGGAATAATTAATTAATGTGATTAATTTAAGATTATTAATTAGATTAATTAATTAAAGTAATTGTAATTAAGGATTATAGGTTAATTAATTAAAGATTAATTAATTTGTAATTAAGGGTTGTCAATTATATAATTAGAGAATTATTAATTAATGATTAGAGATTAATTGATTTAGTAGTAAGTAGAAATTGATCGATTAACTTGCATAAATATGAGATTATTAATGGAATTAAGAGTATTGCTTAATGAAAATAAAATAAGGATAATTCATTAATTAACGTAATTGAAAAATCGTTAATTGGTGTGATTGATTAAGTAATTAAAGGTTATTGATTAACTTAAGCGATTTGTGATTAATTAATGTAAGTAATTAGGATTTAATTAATTACTAAATGCAATTAATTAAGGGATAATTAATCATGGAGGATTAATTCAGATGGATAATTATGATTGATTAATTAAGTGGTTTGTAGTGTTAAGTATGCAAGATTAAGATAATTCAATAAAGATGGTGGCTAAATAAATTGGGAATTAATCATATTTATTAGATATTATATATCTAATAAATCTTGTGTATGGATGGTTGAATTATTTTTGGATGATTTGTATAGTTGTTGTCTCTGATGAGCGATTGAGATGTATTGTGATATGAACGGGTTGAACTGTGATAACATGGTTTATCTATCTAAGTTAAATTGTTGTGTGGTATGATGTCCTGAATATGAATTGTACTATTTTAAAACTTAACAAATTGGATTAGAGATGACATTGGATTCGAAGAGACCGGGGTCGGGTAACAGAAAATACCCGAAACCACTTCGAATAGTAATCTAAATTTCCTTATAAATTGGATATGTGAGATAAATCAGGTAGGAATGAAATAAGTTAAGTAACCTTGACATTTAATCCTGAGAACTGTAGTGTGTGACAAATGATTGGCTATAATAAGTAAGAACTCGTAAAAGGTACGAGTTACCCTGGTAGTTCTTAAAGTTATATAGCTTGATTTCATGTTATGGTTTACTCACGCTGGTTTCCAGCCTGACCCGGGTGTTACTTTGATGTAATGCTCAGGTCAGACCGAGTATTATAGTTTTTCAGGTAAGGACGCTCTGGAGCTTTAGAGGCGAGCTGGATGGCAAGAACGTCTGGAGTGTATTCCGCTAAGTATATTATTGCTGGTTATCTGGGACAAGTTATTTTAATTGTCCAGTGATTGTGAAATGTTGTAACTCTGATATATTAATGTAAATTAACTGATACAGTCTTCCTTTGTATATCTGTTATTTTATTTGATATTATATTTTGATCCGCTGTGAACGTGAGATTCTATGTTTCATTTCTACTTCTTCTTCTATCTCTTTTCTTCTCTTTCGTAACTATCTAAAATTTTCTGGATCAGAAATTTCGGGTCATTACATGTGTGCACTCAGTTATTGGAGAGGACAACACAGAACATTTCTTTGTTGCGATTCAAGATAAAGATATTAAATGGAAACTAAGCCAGGTTGGTATATTTATGATTTTTTGAGCTGTTAATGAAATTATATATCTGCTAATTATTTAATATGTCGTTCAATAGAGTATATGTTGAACAACAATGAAACTGTTCATTACATGGTTTATATTCAAAGCCATGAACAACACATCATGTCTTCGAGTTAAAACAATATTAATCGAATTCACACTTTATTATTGATATAGCATGAATACTTTATTTAATCTATATGTTGTTTTCATCTCATTTTTGCATAATTAGATTCCCAGTGTTCCTATAATTTGTGGTTTGAGAAACGCGTTGTTCCTTAATCCGCCCTCTAAGTATCAAAACGAGTCCGCTCAATTAGCTGAAGAAAAATGTTTACATGTCAGTGGCTTTCAATACCAAAAGCTAAAAAAACTAAGCTAAACGAAAATTTAGAGAATCCAACATATTCGATTGAATCATCGGACGATGTGGATCAGCAACTCGACCATAGATATCTGGTAAGAAACACTCCATGGCAAAAGCTTGGGGTCATAGATAAAGCTAGATTTAAAAGAAAGAGAGCAAAGATATAATAATAATAATAATAATGACAAAATGTTTGTTTTTTATATTGCGAGTCTTTGAGAAGCTTCTTTGAATAGTTCTCATATTTTCCATTGGTTTTTTTTTGTTTTGTCTTTTGTTTCCATTTTGTGTATACAGCTTGTGAGCATTCATCTATTTCTTGTTATTCCAGTATTTGAAAATGCAATTACTATGTGAAACTAGTGATTCTAGATTTTGTATTTGAAAATGAATTACTATGTAATGCAACCATCTCTTGAAGAAGGTTTCTGTATCACTATTGTGAGAATTTCTGAAACAAATGCTTATGTTGGGTACAAAACTATTAAGATGTAATGTGTTTTTGAAATAAAGTATGAATGGGATGCATGTCTAAGAGGAATGAAGTTCTACACAATTAGAATCTTGTTAATGGATCAATATATTTGCCTTAATCCAAGTATTCAGTGACATTACTTTTCCATGGATTTTTAGCATAAAGATTCCTTGGATATGCTCTATAAATATGATCTGTATTCACATGTCGTGTTAGTTTTGATGGTGGTATTTATGCATTGGTAATTACTAGTGTAACATCCCGCCTTTTTGTATGTTTTAAATCGACGATAAACCACACACGTCAGACTCAAAGCATACAAAAGGGCGAATTGTTATTGGGGTGAATAAGAAAAGCAGAAAAGGAAATAAAACAAAACAGAATCTTGCAGCAGAACGATAAAATATAATAATCAAATACAGTTCATGAAGCTGTTTACAAAACATTTGATTATACTTATACATCACATATCAGAGTTACACATACCAGAGAATAATAAATAACAATGTAGCAGAACAATGTGAAGGTAGTGAAATAATATAATAAATAATAGTAATACAATCTTCATCTTCGCCTTCCAAAAGTAAAGTCTTCAAATCCTGAAATGCTCAGGCTGACCCGAGCGAATTGAAAAGACAAAACACTCGAGTCAGAACTAAAAGATTTTATGTAAGTTAAATCAACAGTAAAATATGAGTGGAATGGCGTCAGAGATGTTTATGGGATTTGACATCTCCTATCCAGTGTCTAACGTGAGTGCAGCAACTCAAGAGATGCTTGGGATTCACATCTCCTAAGGATCCGTTAAACTCTTTACTATGTAGTATTATTTCGCTATTATAATAATGTCTATAGTAAAAGAAACTTACTTTTAAACAGCGTTAAGGAGTTACCCAATCTCCCCTTAACACGTAATAGTCCCTGTAGTCCATCCAGTATCATAGTCCCTCCTGATCGAGAAACCACCAGAGGATACCACACGGGCTACGGGAGAAAACCAAACTCGTACAAGGCGCGATAGAGTAGGTGACACGGCACACAAGGCAATGCCAGGGTAGATATACCAATTGCTAGCTGGTCTGGCGGTGACGCGTATCGCAGAGCTACCGCCCACCTCGAGCCACACCCCTAAAAAAATCAAAGGGCCCAAATCAATCACAAAGTAATAGAATGGCATCGAAGGAGTGTGTATGATAAGAAGGGCTACCTCACTCATCCGAGAATCGCTCCTGTTTTAGCCACCTTATGCCAACTCATGGGAGTCGCGTCCATGTATATACCTCAACAGAACGTTGCTGCCATCCTGTTTCATTTTGGAATCTCCACCGGATACAAGGTCGTTAAAGTGGTTTTCGGAGTTGGCAGACGGTATGACAACTTCCGATCCCAGTCTCTTTAACAACCAAACGTTATTATAACACCACGGTCTTTTCAAAATAGTTTATACTTGCAAAACCAGAATATAATATCCATTTCAAACCCATATAAATACAATATCATTTCCTTTTCAAAACCCAAATCAATATTATATCATTTTTAGAAAACCCACATCAATATAATACCATTTTCATTTCAAATATATCCCTTTTCTAAAATCATAACACTTTCAAATTATAATACCTTGAAACTCGTAGCTTTGAAACATAACTTCCACCACTTAAATGGATTAAATATTAAATTACTTTATAAATAAAATAGCTTCTTCAATTTCACAAATCAATTCCAAATACAGATTTGAACCCCCAAATAAACTATTTCAATGTCCATATACTTCAAAGCTTTAAATATTCCACCATTTCAAAACTAATTCTTTGATAATTCCATATATATCAATTACTATTACTATTATTTAGGTTTGAAATGTTTGCTCAATAAATCCAACATCATTTAAGTAAAACTTTCAAACTTCAAATAACTAGATATTCTTCAATTATTTAACTTGATATATTCGTTTAAATCAACTTGATATTCATTCAAATCACTCTAAACCAAAATCAAGTTATAAAAATCATACTCTTTAAAGCCTCAATTTTATTTAAATTTCAAATCAAATTTATACGAGTATAATTCTTAAATAATTTAATTGAAATCAATTTCATAGTTGTCTTCCAACCTTAATTTTATTTAAGTCATTATAAACTCTATATACAATACAACTTAAACAGATACTTAACCATATTATATAAAAACAATCAAACTTTATTGTTTGGCTTATTTTATATTTCCAAATGAATTTACACATATATTTCTTTAATATAACTCATATATTTCTTTACAAAACCATAAAAATCATTTCAAAATATTTTTATGTATAGACCACGGTGTTTGTATATAATTTTCTATCCTATGGTCAACTGATACAGATATTTATCATTTCAATCCGTAATTTAAAAATATAAATTCGGTTATATATCATTTCAAACCGCAATCTTGAATGAAATAAAAATCCATAACTTGCTATTTATAACAATATAAAATACAATATCCATACATCCAATATCAATCATCAAACATTTATCACAATCATCATCCAATTCAATCAATAACATCAATATAGAACAGATAATAAATAATAGGTATTTAGTGGAAATTTATATTCAAGAATAAATCAAATAACTATTTTATCCGAATAAATTCAAATAAACTGAGATGATGACTCAAAATATACCAAGCAGTCATAAATAAATATCTAATCGCATCATAAATCAATTTAACAAACATAAGAAATTTTAGAAGTTTTGAGTGGGTTAAAACACTCACCTTTGAATATAAATTGAATTTAAATCAAATTTAAACCCAAAATCCGAACATTCTCATAATTCATCCGAACAAGCGCCAAAATGTTCGGAATTCCAATACGAACCTAGCGGAGAAAACCGCACGTGAAATGGGCCTCGTATGTAAAAGTTATGAAATTTAGAACATTGGAAAACAAAACAAAACAAAACAAAATTACTCACCCGCGCCATGTCACTAACTTCAACACGCACGTTTCTCATACGCGGCTCAGGGATTCTCAATCCTGACAGCCAAATCACACCCAATACCACCTTTGACCATCGTGCCCGCCGCCGTGGCCCCCCATCCTCCAACCCTGTAACGAGTGCGGATTTTGCCCGCTCGAAAATCGACATCCATACTTCATATCGTATTCGAATGCCATAGATTCGACCGTTCAAATCCGATTCGCCGGAGCTTATAACAACATTAAGTAAACAACACAGCGGAATAAACAAAATAATACATTGATATACAATACTGATACAACATCTGCTACAACAGAATGGTACGATGAATATCAATATACATCAAAGATACAAGAAACTAGCAGCGGAAAAGAAAAAAAATAGATAACACCAGCAGCGGATAATCTCCATCTTCAAGCACCAATCCAGAAATAGCTCGAACTCTCAAAGATAAGCAAGTGCAGTCCATATCCAAAGACTGAACTAGCTCCATATAACCTACTAATCTGACTATCTGAAAAAAAACCAACTCTAGACTGCTCGTGTAGAAAAATTTTGAGCACCCAGAGTTTAGAAAAGAAACAATAAACTCCGGATCAGTCATGGGACTGGTGTGAGCAACAAAAACAGTTTATCTTTAAAAGCAAACAACGAAATATTTAAAAATCAATTCGCAATGCTTTTTAGAAATGAGACTACCATAAGGCCTCCCGCACACACACACAATGCAAACGCAGAATCGGAGGAGATTTCTCCTTATGATAGTCAAAGATGCTTGATACGCATTAAAAAGAAACATTTGATATTATTACTAGTGCATAGTGTAGAAGAAAAAAATATTTCGAAAGTAAAGATATAAATCTTAGCCAGCATAGACATTTCGAACTATGCCTACTATAGCTACCATCCAAACAGTGGGGCGCCACCATAAGTGAATGATAGGTTCTACAACTAAAACCGTACAAGGTACGTATTTGAAGAATGGATTTCCAACAAATGGTCAGGCCAAGGAACTTCCCATCGCCACATGGAAACGCCCCTGGAAGGACGCCCCAAGAACCCAACTGGATCTCTGCCAAATAAGGCCGGCTACCCCCCTTCCCGGGGAATATACAAAACCTCAGATATGCCACCCCCGGTCCTTTGGGACCTTTATACGAGGCGCCTCTAAACCAACAACCACATAGAAATAAATATAGTGTATCCACATGAGTAAGTATCAGGGCTCCATACCATGACACTACCCTTTTCCAGAAGGAATGGTCATACCCTAGGGAAGCTATAACTGAAAACCTTGTCGCACAATTCCTGTTTCGACCATTTCGGGGTGTAAGGCTCGACGAAGTCTCGTCCACAAAGCCACGCTTTGGTACAAAGCCATGCTTTGGGTCAACAAATGATCATAGAAATGATCACAAAGATAAACGATCAAACAAATGATCTTATCACAAATGATCAACACAATGATCATTTCACAGCAACACTCAGCATGTCACATTACCAAATTGGGAATATATCGCTGATAACCTTCAACTACATAACCTCTGAGCTCGTATGTCTCAGAGTAGGGTGTTAAGCTAAGAGAATAAATTCTCCGCCACCAACAGAAATATATTTGAAAGAAATCAGCTTTATATCTCAAATTGTAATGTCAGACATAACAATCCATACAAGTCTGTCCTGGATTTAGAACAGAACCGAAGGCACTTCCAATGAAGCCCTTGCAATCCGGGTATTCACAATCCCGATTGGACTTCCCATCACTTAGGGAGTCTCTATACCGTTGCAACTCAATGCAGAGACAATCGATAGGTCATACTATCATTCTTGCAAATACCCGATCTTCACCACCGGTCTTCAAATGCTATCCATAACGACGTATCACATATTCGGAATGGGTTATACGACCCAAAGGTCCTTTCCCGGCTAACCCGAATAGTGAGCGCAACATTTAAAACATATGGATAAGGAATTTCAATTAAGTCACAACTTAATAATCCAAAACTTTTCTTTCAAATGGTTTAAACAAATTACCATTTCAAATCTTTTAAACAAAAAGATTTATTTCACAAAGTTCACCCAGTTTCACAAAGATCCATTTATGGATTTCAAAACAATTTCCATTTCAATTGGATTAACTCGTTAAATCTTTAAATCAAAGATTTAACTCGTAGCTTTCAAAATTCGATTAACTTGTTGAATCTTTAAATCAAAGATTCAACTTATAGCTTTCAAAAACAATTTCAATTCAAGTTGGATTAACTCATTCGGTCCTTGAATCAAAGATTTATTTCATAGCTTTCAAAACATTTCAATTCTATTTCAGCTTGAAACCTTTTCAACATAATTGGGAGATCCTTTCTTTAAAATGAAAGCTTTTATTATTTGAAAACAAGTAGTTTTCGTTTCGAAGAAATTCGATCTTATTTATACAAGTTAAATCTTTTGGATTAATTCAAATTCCCAAAAACAACACTTTAAAAATGGTTTAAAAACCCATATAACTTATTATAAGTTGAATAACTTTTCTTTATATCCTAGTTTCCAAATCATAGAATTCAATTCCAAATATTGAATTCAAATTTAAATCAAAATATTTAAATCTCAAAACTCAATCAAGTTATCCAAACTATATTTCATCTTTGAAATTCCATTTCAAAAGCTTTTCACTTTAATCTCAATCCATTTTCAAAACATTTGAATTCAAATATTCAATTTTATAAATCATTTCAAAATCTGTGACTTAATCGATTTCCTCGTGAAATCCTTATTTGTGTGTGTATAAGTGTGGTCCAGGGGTTTAACACAATAGTGCAACATCATTCAATCATCACAGATCAAACACAGAATATAGTTGATAAGCGATATAACTATAACGCTCATCGTCCATTCACAGATAATATACAAATATAAATAAATGAATGAATCATACACAGCTCAATCCACAGAACAAAATATCACAAATCAGATAGGACAATCAATTCAATGCATTTTATACAATACAATCATTCATAAGTAAGATCAACCATTCAATAATCATTTGAAAGTAGGATTAATTAATGATTTAATCCTAATTAATTCAATTTATTTCCAATTTAATTAATAACTTTTGAATTTATTATCCAATTATGATTCATTAATTCTAAATCATTTGATATAAACTAATTTATCAAACACTTTAATTAAATAAATGATTCTTAATTAATCACAATAATTAAATTAACCTTAAGTTAATTACCAAATCATTTAACCTTAATTTAATTTCATTAAATAACTATCTTTAAGTAATTTATTACCTTTATAAATAAATCAACTTTTTATTACATTAAATGTAATTATATCTTGATCACTTGATTAATTAACTTTAATCATTATTTATAGAAATTGACTAACCATTAATGATCCATTAATTAATCCTAATTATTTAAATCAATTAGGTGTTAATTACAACCTAATTGGTTTTTTAATTAAAATTAATAAATTTCTAATCATAAATTATCCATTTTCATTTCAAATTGAAATTCCTTTAACACAAATTGGAAATCTATGATTCTTAATTAATCACTTAAACATTTTTAATTCAAACTCTAATTACTATTTTAAAGTAATCCGTCTTAATTACTTTCCAAAATAAGTAATCAATATTAATTAGTCATCTTAATTGGTTACAACAATTGATTTACTTTAAATTAATTACAAGATTAATTAATTCTAAATTAATAAACATCCCTTAACAACTTAATTAATTCAAATCATAAATTAATTAACTTATTAATTTATCCATTTAATTACCTTAAAAATTAGATGGATTATAAATCGTTAAACCTTAATTATCTTTAAGATAAAACATCGTTTTAGTAATGATTTAATTATCATACTCAAATACATTTAAAAACCATTTTGTTTCAAATTCACTTTTAAATTCTATTTCATTATTAAAAGAATTTGAAATAACTACAAATTTAACTTTACAATTTTAACCAAGTTAAAACTCTTTTAAAATCAAATGTTATAAAACATTTACCTTTATACAGAAATTTGTACTAGAGTTTAAATCAATCATTTAAATTCAAATTTTTAAATTAATACTTTAACCCCTTTTTTTAAAGTAGTTCAAATAATTAAATTTTTATAAAACATTCTTTAATTCAACTAGGATACAAAAATAAATTTGGATCCATCTTTCAAATTCTAGTTTTAAACTTTATATTAAAACCTAGTTTCAAATCTTCAAAATCTGTTTAAATTCAAACAGACAAGTTTAATTAAAAACCTGTAACATTTTCAAATGACACGAGGCAATCAAATTTTTGCTTCGAGTCCATCCCCTACCTGCTTCGAGCAAAACGCAGGAATCACTCGAGATAAACTCGCGTGCAACCCTATTCTACCCAGGCCTATCAAAATGCCCAAACCACCAAATACGGTGCTCGTGCACGTGCACGACGCCAATGACCATCTCTGGTCGCCCCCATACCCTCGAACAAGTCGACGGTCTTCCAAGCAACTCACCACGATCATCAGATCGTGTTCATCGACTCAAAATCAGATTCGAGCATAAAAATCAAAACCTGGAACATTGAACCCCTTCCCATCGCCAAACCTGGCAACGCCACGTGCTCGACGTCCCGACCACCTGAATTCGCGCAACCCCGGCCACGCACGCGTCAACCCTTCCTCCACCATTACCCCAAACCACGTTGAACTCGATCACCCCTAGACCGAGAACGAATCAAAATATTTACCCTCGACCAAACTAGGGTTACGAACTGGAACCCATCACCGTCGCCACCACGTTCACTTGCAACCCCAACCAATATTTTTCCTAGGGCCACTGATCACTCCTCCACCTCCAGGAGGAAGCTCGACCACCACGACTCCGTAGATCATCAGAGTTCGGCCAAAACTCAAATTCCAGGCAATCCCCAAATTCACATCCAATACCTCACTTTAAATCGTGATTTTGATTTCAAAAATCATAACTTTCCAGGCCAAATAAATTTATGTATTTGAATCAGAGAATTGTATAAATTGATTTTAACATGTTTATAAAAGTTTACTGTAAATCTGGATTTCCAGGCACTATATAAATATATTCATGTTTAAAACTAATTTTGGATCCTAGTTCATGTTTAAACAAACTGAATTGGCATGAAAACTAATGCCTATCAGAGATCAGAGGTGAAGAAAGTGCAATTTGAATTTGATTTAGACTTTACAACTTAAAGCAGAGAAGAACAACATATAAAATCATCCAGACATCCATATGTATACACAGAGAAATACATATGTAACAATATACATAATCCAGATTTTAACCCTATCATCAGTTTCATATGCTTAAGCTTTTAAAACAGGTGTTACTCACTTTATGTTGGAGAAGATGAACAGAGCTCATCATTGCTGAACCAGGTTTTGAAATTGCAAGCTGAGATCCTTTAGATTTCTGATTTGATTCATTGTTTTGATAATTTTGTTTTTGTTTTGAAATAACATTCATTTCAGTTTTGCATAGCTTATGGACGAACTGAAGATGCTTGATATAAATGAGAAAAGAAGTTTACTGGTGGTGATTTTACAGGGTGATATCATTTTGTACATGTGAGATAATTTATGTTTGGTTTGTACAACAAGGTATGGCTGAAGTGTTTTTAGTTATGGGCTAGATATACTTGTTGTGCTAGCATTTAATGCCATGTTCTTCCTATCCTTGCTTGTTGACTGCGGCTGGGAGATTTTGTTTTGGTGATATTTTTGTTTTCTTGCATGTTTATGATAATAGGTTTAGCTAATGTATTGTTATGTATGTACAGTTTTGTGTTGTATTTTATTTTACTTTGTATATTTGCTTTTATTTTTAACTTAAATATTTATTTCAAAATTTTTGTTATTTTATACAACTTCAAAAATACATTTCATAAGATTGAACTCAATATTTCTATATTAATATTGTTTTAAAAAATAACTCAATACTAAATTAAAATAATTTATAAAAGAAACTATATCTTTCTGAAAAAAACATAATTTATTTGGATTTGGATAAACTCAAACCAATTTATCATTTAATTTCACAATTTTAAATCAAAAATAAACCTAATCATCAATTTAAAATAAATTAAAATTTGGGATCGTTACAAACCCACTGCCATTATCACACTCCCCAGCTCTGGCCGCATGCGATACCCAATTCCGGTCATCCAAATCCATCTCCGGCCACCACCCAATTCGAGCCCTAATCGAATTAATTCGCCACATCTAGCCATTAACTTCACGAACGAACAACTTCGATGAACTGCGCACAGGACTCTCTACTAAACCCACAATTTGATTTAACGATCGGACAAGTTTGATTGCAGCGTGATGAACGGCTGTGAACAGTTCATCAATTTTCGGCCACAGCGAAACCCAGATTGAAAAATGAATCATATATTTGACTTGCGCTCATCGAGAGCTTCAAATCCATATATAATTCGATATAGTTTGTGGAGTTTGATTTCTGAAGTTGTATTTTGAATTGAAATTGAAATTAGGGATTATGGTTTCTCTTCCATTGAGGAAGTGGAGCAACAGAAATTTCTGTACGTACAGAAATAAGAAATAGAAAGGCGGCTAGGGTTTATGATCGGATATATATAGGCTGAATAAAATAGAATAGATGGGCTAGATTGGCTTGGAAAAATGAACGATATATGGCCCGAAAAGCCCGTTCCAACTCCAGAACGAAGATGATCAATCCATATATCAAAACAGATGTTTTAAAATATTTTAAAATCAATGGAACAGGTTTCAATTCCAAATTCCATCATATGAAGAAGTTATGGCAAAATCAAGTTATTTCAAATTGATTTCAATTGATTTCAAGGCGTTTCGAGTCCGTACGATCAAACGACAAGTCTGATTGCTACGAACTAGAAATCCTACAATAATTCACCATTATAGATCCGATGAAACCGGTTTCATCGAAATCCGAGTCAGTGGCCAAAATGGCTATTTTCCAGTTAACTAATTAAATAAATATTAAATTAATCAATTCACTTTTTCGATTCAAAAATAATAATTCACAAATTCCATCATTTTTGAGTTCTTAAACAATCACTATAATCTAAAAAAACTTAGATATCAATTCAAAGTTAATTGATTTACCCATTACCTTATTTAAATTTCATTTTTTATAGATTCATAAATTTTCAATTGAAATTCCAATAAACCACTTATTTGATTTTAAATTATGTATTCAATAAATTATTATCAAATGGATGAAATTTCCAATTGGTTCATGATCCATTACATTAATATTATCAGATTTCATCTAAATTCCTATTAACATAATAATTAAATTTCATTTAATTACAATTTATCCATTTTTTAAGTTTTAAATTGATAAATCTTTATTTCCATTCCTTTAATTCAATTGTCCTATTATGAATAACATTAACATTATTTTCAAATATTACCTTAATTAACATTAATGTAATATTTTATTTAGATTTATTGTAATTGATTCCTGTTCAATTTCTATTTCTTTCGATATTTAATTACCAAAACCCTATTAAGCTAACAAATTTAATTATCAAAATTTACGGTTCATTACACTCTCTCCCACTCAAAACTTTTCGTCCGCGAAAAGGAAAAAAGAGGGGAAAAGAAAGAATTGAGTAGACAGTACATCTTATTCAAAAATATTAACTTTATAAACAAATAAATTTATAAAATTAATTAAATTTAAATAAAATATACCAATTTATAACCATTAAATCCTTTTTATACTCAAGTAATAAAGTTTGGAGAAACATTATTCAAAAAAAATTCTAAGTCCAAAATTTACGGAAAATTCCGGCAGAGTCTCCTTTGTACGGGAAGGCCCGGTAGAAATTGTAATATCAAATATAACAATATATAACATACATCTTCCAAAATAATGTATCCCAACACGGGAAAATAATCTAATAACGCTATAAACAGTAATCCAAGAACATACCCGTTTGTCGGGCAATTAACGCTTATTTATGAAACAAAAAGCAATATCAATTACTTACATAACCTGTATTTCACTTATATAATCTGAAAAGAGTTAACAATTATATAAAATGAAATGTTTAAAGTTGTTTCAACCACAAACAAACAATCAATATAAACAACAGTCACTTGCAACAAGGCGTACAACCACCACATGAAATCAACTCAACCAATCAACCATTCATATTAAAAAAAATAGTTGTTCGGGTTCAAAACTTTAAATTGTACAGAATAAAAAATAAACTACTAAGTGCACCATTTACTCAACAGCCTTAGATGAAACTACATAGATTATTCATACATCCAAACAATTATAAAGTATCCTTGCCCCGAAACAACCATAAAACAAACAAACAACAATTCCAAACAATAGATCAAGTTAATTTTTATCAATTTCATTTCATAACATTTGTTGTTTGATTTCTTTTTCATTCCTATAATGGTTTATCTTTTTATTTTACATCTATTTCTTGCAAATTTTCATTTCCATCCATTTATTCAGTGTTTATTTCACTTATTTGCACTTATACTTACATAAATTCATTTTTATTTATTCATATCATATAAATTTTCTTTTTATTGCATTACATTCATTCATTACTTACTTAATTTCATTTATTTACAGTATTCATCTTTCTACTTATTTTTATTTTAAATAACTTCAACATTTACTTAAGTTTGTTATCATTTCTTTAACTTTTCCATTATATTTAATTAGTGGCCTTTCAGTCATACTTAAGTTTACAACAATTATAATATTAAATTCTTATTTATAAAAGCAAATTCATTGAATACTTTCATTACTTCAAGATTTTTCTTATACAATATCCATTACATTTTTCTTATAAGCATTAGAACTTTTAACATTTGGTAAGTTATATATATTCTTTTAAGGATGAAATTGAAAGTTACACAAGTTTATTTTATTTATTTTAATTAACTTAATGTTCAATACTGATATCCTTTGTTTCATAGGTTACAATTTCAAATTTCTTTCAATCCCATTTATAACTTAGCATTAATTCTCTTATTTCATTTAGAGGTTTCAATTATTAGTTAAATTCCATTTCACTACACTAATTGAAACTATTAATTAACGGAAACTTAAGAATTAGATAGCAGATGAAATTTCAAATCATTTTAAAGTAATAGATAAATGTATACACTTACAATTTATATACAATTATATTTAAAACAATTTGAAATTCATATTTGTTTATCAAAATAAATCTACGGTAAAATTAGTACAGTGGCCTTCCCACTTTGAAACTCGAAAATGAATGTCGATGATGCGTGCACTCATCATCGAAATTATTTTCTAGCGATAGAGAGGGAAGTACAGAACTTATTTCTTTCCAAAATTTCTTTAAAGCAATTCTTTCAATTTTTATTGAAATATTTATATCAGAATATACTTCAAAAAAATATTATTATTATATTCCAAAATCTTGTGAAGGAAAATTTTTAAATACCCAGGAACTTAAGTTTCCAATTTTACTTTATTTTTATTTTAAATCTTATTTCCAACCAATATTTATAAATTTCATTACCTAAAAACCAACGTATTACAACCAAATATATATCATTTATAAAAAAATATTTTATACATATAGAAAATATAATAGGCGAAATTATTTCATTCACCTATATTTCAAAACAAATATTGTGTCCATCTATCCTATTAAGTGTATAGAAATCCTTATTGATGTCATAGCGTCCTATACACCAAGCAGAATTTATAAATACAAAACGGAACAAATTAACACAATATCAAAACTCTTTTATAACGCTAACAAATACGCTCTCTCATATATTTACACTCAACAACTCATCATAGGGTATTACTACCCTATTAGTAAGGAGTCAGACCCCACAAAGCTAAGGTTTATCGCTAAACCAAAGCTCTGATACCAGATGTAACATCCTACCTTTTTTGTACGTGTTAAATCGACGATAAACCACACACGTCAGACTCAAACCATACAAAAGGGTGAATTGTTATTGGGGTGAATAAGAAAAGCAGAGAAGGAAATAAAACAAAACAGAATCTTGCAGCGGAATGAAAAAATATAATAATCAAATACGGTTCATGAAGCTGTTTACAAAAAATTTGATTATACTCACACATCACATAACAGAGTTACACATACCAGAGAAATTGAAATTAGGGATTATTGTTTGTCTGTCATTGAGGAAGAAGAGCAACAGAAATTTCTGTACGTACAGAAATGAGAAATAGAAATGCTGCTGGGGTTTATGATAGGATATATATAGGTTGAACAAAATAGAATAGATGGGCTAGATTGGTTTGGAAAAATGAACGATATATGGCCCGAAAAGCCCATTATGACTTCGGAACGAAGATGGGTCAATCCATATATCAAAACAAATGTTTTAAAATATTTTAAAATCAATGGAACTGGTTTCAAGTTCAAATCCCATCGTATAAAGAAGTTATGGAAAAATCAAGTTATTTCAAATTGATTTCAATTGATTTCAATGCGTTTCAAGTCCGTATGATCAAACGACAAGTCCGATTGCTACGAAACTAGAAATCCTACAATAATTCACCACTGCGGATCCGATGAAACTGGTTTCATCGAAATCCGAGTCAGTGGCCAAAATGGGTATTTTCCAGTTAATTAATTAAATAAATATTAAATTAATCAATTCACATTTTCGGTTCGAATATAATAATTCACAAATTCCATCATTTTTGAGTTCTTAAACAATCACTATAATCTAAACAAACTTAGATATCAATTCAAAGTTAATTGATTTACCCATTACCGTATTTAGATTTCAATTTTTATAGATTCATAAATTTTCAATTGAAATTCCAATAAACCATTTATTTGATTTTAAATTCTGTATTCAATAAATTATTATTAAATGGATGAAATTTCTAATTGGTTCATGATCCATTACATTAATATTCTCAGCTTTCATCTAAATTCCTATTAACGTAATAATTAAATATTAAATTTCATTTAATTACAATTTATCCATTTGTTAAGTTTTAAATTAATAAATCTTTATTTCCATTCCTTTAATTCAACAAATTGTCCTATTATGAATAACATTAACATTATTTTCAAATATTACCTTAATTAACATTAACGTAATATTTTATTTACATTTATTGCAATTGATTCCAATTCAGTTTCTATTTCTTTCAATACTTAATTACCAATACCCTATTAAGCTAACAAATTTAATCATCAAATTTTACGGGTCATTACAACTAGGTACTTCTGGCTTAATGAATGTCTATTGTTTGTAAAAAGCCACTTTCAACTGTTGTATTCTTCTTGACATTTAATTGTAGGAGTCCAACCTATAGATCTGTAGCGACATTCCATGGCTAGCGTGTTCTCTATAGAATGTTGTATGCACAAATATCGTAATAAAAGAAACCATTTATCCTTTTCAAGATTACAAATAGGTTCAATGTGTTAAAACTATTATTTTACCCTGCAGTTTATTTTTCATAGGCAATCCTTAATACCGGGCATTACATGCAAAAGTTCTTATTTGTTTGGTTGTTTGTTATCGTTTCGTAAAGGGACCAAATCCTCAATCATGTAAGAAGAAAAAATGAGAAAACAGTTCTTCAACAGTAGCTAAGCAGGTAACTAACTTCTCTTTGGTTCTAAAATCATCAGAAAGCAAATTAGTACCATTTTCTTACTATTATTCAATTATAGCAAAACAAGATTAAACCAAGTATTAAATTAACTAACCTACGCGCATGATTATGCCATTTGTTTATAAACATAAAGATAATATGGCTTTACTGAGAGTTGCTAAACAATTGAACACTTCATGGCCTCAGACTTGAATCAATTAATCTTTTACCCGTAAAGGGTTCAATTTTTTTTTTTTTTACACATCTTAGCAATATTCTAAATATTAAAGAAAAAAACGATTGTCATCATCAATTTTTGAAGTCGTATTAACAACGCCTATTGGGAAAGAGCTGAAATTATGGAGAGGGGAAAGTGGAAACCTATATTAAGGGATAGAGTTCACTGCATTGATTAATCGGTTCGATGTTGAACCAATGGTTATCTAATTGTTTAATTGCAAAATATACAAGAAGTTTTACCTATTATTGCAGAAATAAATATATTATGTTCGAACTTATATATTTTGATAGGATCTAATCAAATGTAATTTCACCATTCAATTATAATGATCTATTGAAATGTGACTTATATTATTAAATGATTTGGTAAAATAAGACCCGTATTTGCACTCATTATTTATGTCCTTCTATACCAAAACATTCATATATCCTAACAGAATTTCATCATGTTACTTCGATTTTTTAGAACTTACCACTGTGATTATTATATTATTCCTATAGTCAAGACTTCTGTCCTAGGGATGTAATGAACAGTGACTAAACAAAAATGCTTAGTATGTAAGAAATTTCTTTAAGTGAATTTTGCATACGACTTTTATAAGCGTATCCTTCATAAATATCTATGAAAAAATTAATAGTAAGAGCCTGAATTTATTCAAATTCACTTTATTGTAAGTTGTTACTTCTATGTTACTAATAAATCAGATAGCGGTTTCGTTACTCATTTTTGTAAAGATGAATTAAGATCCTCCAAAGCTAGTGACACTATTACTGAATTCGTTGGGTATATCCTTCGTGTTCTTAATGGAGAATCCTTCACACTAAGAGTGTTGATATGTACAAAATGCTCCATTGATCACTATTTTTTTTCTTTTTGAAAATTAAACCTCTGGATTATAACAAAGCTAATTTATATAGATCGATCACTCAATCATGGAGATTTTTGCACAAGGAGGGAGAGCTAGTGTGACGTTTAGAATGTATCTAACAGAGGTAATTTACAGTGATGCACACTTGTTTATCTTCAATAATGCAACTGGTGCTTCCATTACTGCATCAAGGTTGAATATGTGGCATATGAACTCAGCATCAGACAGTAACTAAGTGGATGTTTAGAGGACTCCTATTCAGTTATTCTTATGTAAATAATTATTTAATTGCATAAGCTCTTTTAGGTTCGAGTTGTGATTTTGAATTTTAGAACAATGAGAAGATGTATATTATTCTGTTTCTTTTACTTAAGAGAAAATTGCAATTCTCACATTGTATGCATAAGGAAAGCGAAGCTTGTAGTTTGTAGTGCAAAGCATAATTATTTGCAATATAAGATTAATGATAAAGCACTTTATTTCATAATTAAATGTTGTTATACTTTATTTTGATCTTTGATGTGTATATGGGCTGATAATATAATATGCAAATAAAATTTTAATGTTTTAACTATACAGGTTATATAAGTTCTAATATAAATGAGAAAAAAGAAATCCATGGAGAAACTCGAATAATTTGCTGTGCTAACCCCCTTTTGATCTTTCACACGCCCTAAAATATGTTCAGCCTAATGGAAAAAATCAAAAATGTTAAAAAAGCATATTTAAGATTTGACTTTGCGTTTTACAATTAAAAATTCCCAATGATTATAACCACTGTGAATATGAAAGTAGTTGTAGGTTATAACTGTACTTTCCAACGGTTATAACCGTTGGGAAAGTAAAAATTCCCAACAGTTATAATCGTTGGAAATACCAAAAGTTTGAAACGGTTATAACCATTGCGAATACCAATATTTTGTAATGTTTATGATCATTACAAAATATGTAAAAAAAATATAATGTACCTGCTACCAACGGTTATAACCGTTGGGCATTTGATTACCAACGGTTATAACCGTTACAAAATGACAATTCTAGTGTGGTGCATTTAATGATGTCATATTCTGCAATATTTTTTTATCACTCTAGGGTGTCATATGACGTAGGTATTATTGACTTACATACTTAGACACTAGATATTGTACTTTAATTTGTACACTCTTATTGTAATGATGATGATAGTAGATTAGAAATTTAGGGTACTTGATTGTTATGTGCTAACTCTTTAAATGCAAGGGCGAGTCAGGTATGATTCCACATACCCTATGTCCATATTACTATATATGACTTTTGCAGCATTTTGAGATGATGTGTCACTCATACCTTACTATTGTCTAACCCGAGATTTTTTTGCTTATTATTATCTCATGTACGCTTTAATGAGTTGATGGGGATAACTTTGGGTAGCACATAGAGTTGTACGGAGTGCGAGAAAGATACTATGCTTTCATATATCTATACTTCGAAGCTTACTATCGCTTATATTCCGTTGTGCAGCGTAAGACCGCTACACCCAAAAAGTATTTTTGGTAGCGTACAAAAAACTCTACCATAGCTTACGGTAGCATTTTAAAGAACTGTAACATCCCTAATTTTGGTTAGCATTATTCATGGGAATTATTAAATAAGTTAAATAGAATAATGTGATGTGTAGAAAAATAAAGGGGATGAAATTTGATAAACTACAAGGTCGATCCTTAATTAATGAATCATAATGATTATTTTAGAACTTAACACATAAAAGAATGAATGATAGGGGCAAAGTAGGAATAGATCTACCTGTTAGCCCTTAAACCCTCACCACTCGTTCATTCTCATCTTTTTTGAAAAGGCACTAGGTAAGAACAAAGAATAAGGTCGACCATTAACAAGCTAGAGAAGAGGAAATCTAAAGGGGATTTAAGAGGCAAAGCTAAGGGAATATTCTCCATCAGATCTCAACTCAATTATCCAATCTGAGGTGAATGAAAGTAGACCATCTCATTTTTATTCTTGTAAATCTTGATGGATTTTGACTCGTGGTGACGCTATGACATGTCATGTTTGATTTTATCATTGTTTGGATAGAATAATGATTTATTGGAATTTTTATGAAATTATTTGAATTGGTTTTAAGGGTAAACCTAAGTTTTTGATCTCCAAATGATATATTTTTTCAATTTTTTGTGTAAAACATAATTTTAGAGGCGGGTTTTTAATTTCATAATTTTTCAAATTAATAGGAATATTTTATGAATTTGCTAAGAGAGAAACGAAATTTATTTTAGGTTTTAATTGTTAAAAATAACTAAACAATGATTTTGGCTCTAAAAATTTTATATGTTAAAGAATATGTTAATTCTAATTTTCGATGAATTTTGGGATTTTTCCCAAAAGATTGTGATTCTATATGAGTTAATTAAGCTAGAAAAGTTTATAAATAAGTATTGAATAATTGATATTATTTAAAGGGTGTAAAATTGTTTTAGGGAAAGAATGGAGTGGCAGTAGATTTATGAAATGAATTTGGGATTGAACAAATAGAAAATTTATAAAGAATAAGAGTTGGCAAAAAGAGATTTCTTTATATAGAAATAAACTTTTTCTATGGTAATTACGATATTGTCATACTACACATACTAATGTCGATGCCTTGATAATGCCATGGCTATGAGTTGCACATAGAAATGGAGGGAAGCATATGATAAATACGTAAGTAGTTATGGAATGATTGAGTCCAGATTGAACTGATCAATGTCGACGTCCTATCAATGTCAGCTTAGCAATCTTGTAATACACCTAGGCCATGTTGACCACCCTTATTTCCTTGGTTTGATAATATATGGCATTGATGCCACAATTAACTAATGCTATAACCCTTTAGTTTCGGAAAACTATTTACGGCGCTATTGGCATTATTTTTTCGACATTGCTATACTGCCGCATGCCGTCTGTTTTAACGACTGCGGTTTTAAGGTCATGATGCCGCCAATCTTACTTTTGATATTGAATTTTTACGATAATGATGCCACTACATCATGGGTTCGATAACCCTAGTTATGGAAAAGTAGCCAATGTTTTTATAGCATTCAATACCGATGTTTTACAATATTGATGCTGCATGTTGTCAATGTCGGCTTCAAGGTATATTCTTATATAAAATGCTATATTCAATAGGTTCGACAACCTGTAAATTTCTATGTTGCGACAACGTTTACTTTATCATCACAACCATATGTTTTTACAAAATCAGAATTTTCCTAGCTTTGATATGAAGGGATGTAGTCCAATGACAGCTATATCAATGCCGCAAATTTTTGAAAATGAACATATTCTAGTTTATGGTGTTAAGCCTTATAATGAAGAGGTGTGATATCCTCCTATTATTTCAATCATGGTAGTATTAAAATGGTTTATTAAGTTATGAGAAATTGGTAAAGTAAGGGGATATATTTTCCTTGTTTTAAGTATGAAATAAAGGGATTAACCAGATTGATGAATAATGTTTTTAAGGAATAAATTATTGTTTATCCCAAGTTTTTAAATGAAATTACCAAATAGGGTTATTACATAAGGGTAAGCAATTATAAAATGCCAATTAATTAAACATAATTGATTGATAGGTGTTGTATGTTCTTCTTATTATTTGATCAGTTATTTTGCACGATTATTATTGTCATATTCATACCATCATGACCCTATAATTGCATTTTGGGATATAAAAAGGGAAAGATATCCGGCTAGGTTGACCCATTAGTGAGTATAATCAGATTTGACTCCCAACTAAGTAGAATTGCATCTAGGAAATTAGATAGATTAGAAGAGTTAGGATGCCCATAACTGATCAAAAGATTATGATATGAGATATGGTGTTGGAAGGGTCTAATAGGTTCAGAGTAATCCCACAAAAACTATGGCTTGAGTAGTGTTATTAGAGGATGTCCAATAAGTTCGTAGTGATCCTATGAAAACTATGATTTGAGAGATGTTATTGAAGAATCCAATAGCTTTATAGTAATTATATGAAAACTATGATTGGAAGTTTTATTTGTAGAATCCAATAGGTTCATAGTAATCCCATGAAAACTATGATTGCAAATTATTATTGATGGAAACCAATAGGTTCTTAGTGATTCCCTAAAAACTATGATTTAAGACGGGTGGTCCTTAAGAGCGTTGACAGGTTATTAATCAACCCATGAAAACCAATAGGTTCATAGTGACCTTAGAAAACCTATGGATTGAGAAAGATAATCGATTTTGAAAAGGGTGAACTTAAGGTAGATATAACCCGATGTTCATAGATGAGTCAGACTTGCTAACATTTCCTACTTAAATATGATTATGTTATTATGTTTTAACCATTGTGGATGTAGGAGCATAGTATATGGTTGATTTATTTTGGCTAAGATATTAGTGACGAGGAAATTCATTCCACTCAGCAGCGTAGTCTCACTATATATCTATTTGGTTCGAGATGATAGGTTATCATTATTCACACAAGACTATTTGACTGATCCGAAGTTTTTTTTCCTTAAACTCATGGATACTCAATTGAGTAAGTCTGAAATAAGGGTTCTTAGCTTTCTAGTAAGATAAATAAGCTTCCGGAGACGTACATGAGGCGATCTAACTATTTAGGAATTCTTATCTAATTCACCATGTTGTTTGATTTTGTCTATACGGATGTAATGCCAAGTTATATAATTTCCTAGTATTAGATTCTGATCAACCAAGGGGGCATCTTCATATGTCACTCTTGGAGTATTTGTATTAGTTATATTTTCTCTGAATGTGGGACTGCAAATGAGATTATGCAATGAATATGGAATATTATTTGTGAAATGAAATGTGAAAGTTTTCCATTAAATTATGTTTAAAACATTTCATATTCATGTGATTTTGATATTACTAATAGGATTAGCATAATTGCATTTTTTCCTCCAGAAATTAATACTGTAAATGACTACAACATCTATAGCACTTAGTTTTGGACCTCACAATGGAGGATGTACAAGTTGGTATTAGAGCATGGTTTATATAAAGATTAAAATATTTTTGAAAACATAATCTTAATGAAGTAGAGAACAAGATTGGGGTTTGAGATAACGCTATAGTAACGTACTTTATTTGCTATATATAAGTATGTACTCTCCATTCTCTCTTAGACCGTTCTTCTGTGTCTTATTAAGTCCCGTTTGCATATTACGAGAAAGAAAGGTATGGAAATAGGAAATGGAAGAGTGAATCTAGATGGAGGAAGTACTACAACCAATGGAAATGTTCTACCCAATACCAAAAGGAATCAAGATCGATTGACAAATGCTAACCAAAATGCAAATGCCAATGTAGATACTGGAACCCTACCAGTAGATATGGGGGGCATGTATCATTTCTTTATCAACATGATGCAAGCTGGAGCTGCTACCGGTTTGGCTAAATGGAATATTGCTAATGCAGGAGGAGAAAATCCCGTGGTGACAGTTGGAAATAATTATGCCAAGTTGAACCATGATTATACCAGTCCTGGAGGAAATCCTTTTCTTGGAACTGAAGATGCTATTGAAGTATAGA
Organism: Allium cepa; assembly: GCA_030765085.1. Taxonomy (NCBI): domain Eukaryota; kingdom Viridiplantae; phylum Streptophyta; class Magnoliopsida; order Asparagales; family Amaryllidaceae; genus Allium; species Allium cepa. The sequence goes on along the minus strand of CM060941.1, from coordinate 782,565,559 downwards.
ACTGGCTATTGTACCGTGAGAGGATTTCGGTTGACTAGGGTTTGAATAACGAGCAGAAAAGGAGATTGGCTTCAAGTAAGTTGCAAGGTGTTGCATTGTACTGGTGGAATGGGTAACCATTGGCGTGCTAGAAGAGGAACTGACATGGGCTAAGTTCAGATGAAGGTTTGAGGAAAGGTTCTTCTCTGAGGTAGCCAAGTCAACCCGCTCAATAAGTATATAGAGTTGGAGCAAGGGGAAATGTCAGTGCTAGAATATGCTACGAAGTTTGATGAGCTATCTTGGTATGGATATGTTACAATCAACACTGTGATTAAGAGGAATGAGAAGTTTATTCAGGGTTAGAAACTGGAGATTGCTAAAGCGACTATGCCACATCTCTAAGATCTAAGTAATATAGTGGTAGAAATAGCTATAAGGAACGAGAAGATTCTTGCAACTTTTGGGAAAGAGAGTCGGTGGAGACTCGTGGTTTCTAGAGTAAGAAGAGGAAGTTCTTCAAGACGAAGAGAGCCCAGAAGGGTGGAGCTGTCAAGAAAGGGAAATTTGATGTTGTCTACTTTAAGTGTGATAAGAAAGGACATTTTGCTCACGAGTGTCAAACCGGTAGGGAAAGAAGGTTGCAAAAAATAAAGGTGTGAAGTGTTTCAAATATGACCAGATAGGGCACTACAAGAATTAGTATCCAGAGCCGGCTAAAGCTGACAAAGGAAAAATCTTTGCTTTGGAACCATCATTATCTAGGCCAACAGTGGAGGAGAAGAAAAAAGCTATGTTGGGAGGTACGCTTTTGATTCACAGCATAACTGTTAGAGTATTATTTGATACCGGTTTATCACGTTCTTTTATCTCTCGGTGTTTGGTAGATAAGTTAGAGATAGAACCATCATAACTTGTTACTTCCTTAAGGGTAGATAATCCAATAGGAAGGTATACAACTCTGGAGATGAGATGTGACTATCTAGAGTTTGAGTTGTTAGGTTATACTTTTACCTACAGTTTGTTTGTGTTTGGTTCTGTGGGTTTTGGGATTATTTTGATATCGATTGGTTGAGCAGATATAATGCTAGGATATTTTGCTAAGATAGGAAATTATCATTGAGACACATTGATAGTAGTGACTGAATTATATACTAAATTGAGAATGCGAGTCCAGAAGTTTGTATTTTACTGGGTGCTACAGAAGTGGAAGATGATTAAATTGGGTTTATGTTTTGAAAGAATTTATAGATGTTTTTGAGCCTGTTACAGGACTATCATCGAAGTGAGTTAAAGAGTTTCGAATAGATCTTCTACCTGGAGCTGAACCCGTTAGTAAACCACCTAGTAGGATGACACCTATTGAGAGGAAGGAGTTAAAGGTGTGGCTAGTGGACTTGTAAGGAATGAGTTTTATTAGACCAAGCAATTCGCCTTAGGGAGCGGCCACGGTGTTTGTGCAGAAACTGGATGGGCCATTGAGATCATGTATTGATTACCGTAAGTTAAATGAGAAGATGATAAAAAATGGATATCATTTACCAAGGATCGATGATTTATTTGATCAGTTGAGTTTAGCCAAAGTATTTTTCCAGTTGGATCTAGCGACATGGTTCCATCAATTGAGTGTGGTGGAGGACAGTATTCCCTTGATGTCGCTTTGAACAAGGTATGGTTCATATGAATGGTTAGTAATGCCACTCAGGTTAACTAATGTGCCTGCTTTCTTTGGGGACTTGACGAACCAGATTTTTCGAGATCACTTGGACAGGTTCGTGTTAGTGTTCCTTGATGACATTTTAACATATTCTAAGGATGAAAGAGATCATGAGATTCATCTTAGAATAGTGCTTAAAACGTTGGGGCAGCATCAGCTCAAAGCGAAGTTTCTAAGGTGTCATTCTTGGAAAAGGGAAGTGAAGTTTGTTAGTCATGTAGCTCCATAGAAAGAGTTGTCCATGGATCCATCCAAGATTGAAGCTGTTCATAATTGGAAGAGACCTGAAATAGTGATTGAAATAAGAAGTTTTCTTAGACTAACTGGCTATTACTAGAGATTTATCAAGGATTTCTCATGGATAGCAACAACCCTGACTAAACTAACCAGGAATGACATAAGATTTGTTTGGCCCGATAAATGTGAGGAAGCATTCCTTAAGTTAAATCATTTTTAACCATGCCATTGTTAGTTGTGCCAGATGGTAATCAAGATCTAGTGGTGTATGTGGATGCGTGTTGAATAGGATTGGGAATTGTGTGATGCAAAGGGGAAAGTGATTGTCTATGCTTCTCGACAACTCAAACCACATGAAGTTAGATATCTGACTAATGATTTGGAGTTGACAGTGGTTATTTTTGCATCGAAAGTGTAGAGACACTACCACTTAGGAGAAAGATTCAAGTTATATATGGATCAAAAGTCTTTAGGTATTCATTCTCTTAAAAAGTGTTGAATATGAGACAGCAGAGGTGGTAGAAATTTTAGCAGCTTATGATTTTGGTATTGAGTGTGCACCAAGGAAAGGAAATAAAGTAGCAAACGCACTTTACAGAAAACATCTAAATGTGATGTTAGCTATATTTGCAGAATGGAAGGATTTAGAGGCGTTTAATGCTTGTAGTGTGCAACTAAGATCGATTTCCAATTCTACTCAAAATACTGCCATGTTGTCTTGCTTGGAAGTTCGATCAATATTGATTGAGACGATTTCTTCTAAGTAGAGAGATGATCCATTGTTAGCCAAAATATTAGAAGATTGGAAAGTGGAACTAGGACTGATGATCTAAAAGATTTTAGTCTTAACCAGAGAGGATGGTTAAGGAAGAAGGGCTGGCTATATGTTCTAAATATTGGTGACCTAAGGAAGGAAGTTCTTAAGTAGGGTTATCGATTGAATATTACTATACATCCTGGAGGAACTAAGATGTATCAAGATATAAAAAAAAATTCTTCTAGGAAGGTATGAAAAGAATGTAGGCTTATGGGTGAGGTAATGTGCGAATTGTCAGCAAGTAAAAACTGAACAACAGAAGTTGAGCAGATTACTTCAGCCTTTAGATATACCAGTTTGGAAGTAGGATTAGATATCCATGGATTTTATTGACGGGTTGTCAAGGTTCAATATGGAAAATGAGAGTATTTGGGTTATAGTGGATAGACTAACAAAGAGTGCATACTTCATTCCCGTTAAGTTAAACTAGACGGCACCTATATTGGCAAAGTTGTTTATGAAGAACATTGTTAGAGTGCATGAGATTCCTAGTAGTATAGTTAGTGACAGAGATTTATTGTCATTAGTGAATCCTAGAAGAGTCTGCAGGAAGTGTTAGGTACTAAGCATAAGATAAGTACCGCTTATCACCCACAGACGGATGGGAAGACGGAGAGAGTCAATAAGGTATGTGAGGATTGTTGAGAGCTTATGTACTAGATTTTATGGGTCATAGGAAGACCATTTGCACTTCATTGAGTTTTTCTATAATAATAGTTATCAAACTAGCATAGAAATATTGTCATTCGAAGCTTTGTATGGAACGCCATGTAAATCACCAACGTTTTGGTCAGAGATTGGAGATTGATTGGTTCTTCATCCAGGTATGATGAGAGAAGCCACAGAAAGGATGGAACTAATCCAAACTAGGATGAGGGAAGTTTAGTCTAGGTAGAAAAGTTATGCAGGTCAAATGCGTAAAAATTTAGAGTTCTCAGTTGCAGACCACTTTTTGGTTGAAGTATCACCGATGAAGAATGTAGAATGGTTTAGAAGGTCAGGGAAGTTGGCACTGCAGTTTGGAAGGTCAGTAGAAATTTCTGCTGCTCCTCTTCCTCAATGGCTGAAAACCTTAATCTTCCCAATCCAATTTCAATTCCAAAAAAAAATTGCGGATCTGCAGCAACTTCGGGTCGCGCTACGAGTTTCAGAGGCAAAAACCCTGCATCAACTTCGGGTCAGGATGAAAATGACTCAGGTCGCTCCGGGTCGTTTTGGCAAAAAGTCAGAGCAAGCACCGGGGATTTGAGGCGGTGGACCGAAGTTGAACCCGAAGTCGACCCAGGACCCGAATTTTCCAATCTTCTAATTTTCATAACTTTTTCATACGAGCTCGGATCCATGCGTGGATTGTTTTGCTGGGGTCGTATTAGAATTCCGGACATTATAGCACTAGTTGGGACGGATTTTGAGACTGTTCAATTTTTAGGTTTAAATTGTATTTAAATTCAAAAAGTGAGTGTTTTAGCCCACTCACAACTTCTAAAATTTCTTATGTTTGTTAATTTATGTATGATGTGATTAGAAATTTATTTATGACTGTTTGGCATATTTTGAATCATCATCTCGGTTTATTTGAATTTATTTGGATAAAATAGTTATCTAATTTGTTATTGAATATAAACTGCCAGTAAGTACCTGTTATTTATTATCTGTTCTATATTGATGTTATTGATTGAATTGGACGATGGTTGTGATAAATGTTGATGATTGATATTGGATGAATGGATGTTGTATTTTATATTGTTATAAACTACAAGTTGTATGAATTTTATTTCATTCGGGATTACGGTTTGAAATGATATATAACCGTATTTATATTTTAAATTACGGATTGAAGTGATAAATATCCATATCAGTTGACTATAGGATAGAAAATTAAACACAGACAATGTGGTCTATATATAAAAATATTTGAAATGATTTCTATGGTTATGTAAAGAAATATATGGTTTTATATAAATATTGATCTTAGAGATTTTATAAATGTTAATTTATTCTTGATTTTAAGATATGTATAAATTTGTTTTATTATAGCATAAGTTTGATTGTATTTAAGATAATATTGTTAAGTATTTATTTAATTTATATTTCAACATAGAGTTTATAATGATTTAAATAAATTAAGGTTGGAAGATAAATTGGAATTTATTTGAAATTGAATTTATTTAAGAATTAAACTCAAATAAGTTCATTGTGAAATTTATTAAATTGAAATTTAAGATATGATTTATAACTTGATTTTGATTTAAGGTGAATTAAATAAATATTTCAAGTATAAATAAATTGAAGGAAATATTTAGTTATTTGAAAATTTGGGTTTTGTTTAAATGATAATGGATTTATTATGTAAATTATTTCAAAACTAAATAATAGAAAATTGAATTTGAATTACCAAACTTAGTTTTGAAATTGTTGAATACTTAAAGTTTGGAATATATTGGATTTGAAATGGTTTATTATGTGGATCAATTCTGTTTTGAAATCAATATAAATTGGAATAGTTTATTTGGAAACAGAATTGAATTGAAATTTATGATTTGGGATTTGGTTTAATATATTAAATGCATAAATTCGGGTTGTTTTGGAAATTGATATGTGAAATTGAAGAAGCTATTTTATTATATAAAGTATTTTAATATTTAAACCATTTAAGTGATTAAGTTATGTTTCAAAGTTCTGAGTTTCAAAGTATTATGATTTGAAGGGGTTATAATTTCAAGTGTTTGGTTTCGTAGTGTATAACTTTGAAAGTGCTATGATTTTTGGAAAAAGATTTATATTTGAAATAAAAATGATATCATATTGATTTGGTTTTTGAAATGAAAATTATATCGTATTTATATGGTTTTGAAATGGATATTATATTCTGGTTTTAAAATATAATTATTTTGAAATGACCACGGTGTTATAATAACGTTTGGTTATTAAAGAGACCGGTACCGGAAGTTGTCATACTCTCTGCCAACTCCGAAAACCACTTTAACAACTGTGTACGCGGTGGAGATTCCAGAATGAAGTAGGATGGTGGCGGCGTTTCCTTTGAGGTATATACATGGACCCGACTCCCGTGAGTTGGCATAAGGTGGCTAAAACAGGAGCGATTGACAGGCTAAGAAGGTAGCACCTTTTATCGGATACACTCCTTCGATACCATTCCATTACTTTGTGATTGATTGGGTCCCTTTTGATTTTTGGGGTGTGGCTCGAGGTGGGCAGTAGTAGCTGCTACGCGTTACCACCAATCCGGAAGCGTAATTGGTATATCTACCATGGCATTGCCTAGTTGTTTCGTGTCACCTACCCTAGCACGCCTTGTACGATTTTGGATTTCTCCCGTAGCCCGTGGAGTATTTAGGGTAGTCTCCCGATCTGGAGATGCGCTGATACTGGATGCACTACTGGGACTACTACGTGGTAAGGGCTATAAAGGTAACCCTTAACGCTATTTAAAAGTAAGTTTATTTTACTATTAGACATTATTATAATAGCGTATATTACTACATAGTAAATAGTTTAACAGATCCTTAGGAGATGTGGATCCCGAACATCTCTTAAGTTACTGCACTCACGTTGATACTTAACATGAGATGTCAAATCCCATAAACATCTCTAACGCCGTTCCACTCATATTATTTTCTGTTATTTAACTTACATAAGATCTTTTAGTTCTGACTCGAGTGTTTTGTCTTTTCAATTCGCTCGGGTCAGCTTAAGCATTTCAGGATTTGAAAACTCTATTTTTGAGGGACGAAGACGCAGATTGTATTATTTATTTTATTATTCCACTACATTCATACCATTTCGCTGCATTATTTATTATCCTCTGGTATGTGTAACTCTGATATGTGTTGTATAAGTATAATCAAATGTTTTGTAAAATAGCTTCATGAACTGTTATTTGATTCTTATATTTTGTCATTTCGCTGTAAGATTCTGTTTGTTTTATTTCTTTCTGTGCTTTTCTTATTCACCCCAATAACAATCCACCCTTCTGTATGGTTTGAGTCTGATGTATGTGGTTTATCGTCGATTTAAAACGTACAAAAAGGCGGGATGTTACACGGACAAACTAGCTAAGCAAATTTAGCAACCTGATATGATATCACATAAATAGCCAATCTAATACGAATAAATAACTCATAAAGTAATATACAGGTGGCTCTACCAATACTAAGCCATTCTACCAAATCCAACGTACCATGATCTAGCTTCACCTTAAGTCTGACTACTTAAGCCTACACTGCTAGCCACCATGATTACAGTTCTCTTGCACATTGTCCATTGTCCCAGCCGTTACCATCGGCTTTCATACCATGCTGAAATCACGTCCGCACATCCCTATATGGAGAAACATAGGAGTTTGACCAACACCTTTTAACAAAAGGAATCCCTTGGTGTTACATGCCACTAAGCTCATATATATACCACTTCACCTCCATTATTTTTCAGGATGTGGGACTATTCTTTTCCAACATGCACCTGTTTCCCACAGACAATGCGAGACAACCCAACAGTTCTCCACCTTGGCTCGCATCCATCCATATGTCTTCCACTACGCCAACATGGTGCTTGCACCATATCGATACTCTACTCCCGTGTCATTCCACCAGATCCAATGTACCATGATGTAACTCAATATTAAGTCTGTCTACTTAAGCCTACACTTCTAGCCACCATGATTTATAAATCTCTTTCGCTTTGTCCATTGTACTAGGCATTACCATTGGCTCTGATACCATGTTAAATCCAGTCTACACATCCCTATGTGGGAGCAACATATAAGTTTGGAAAATACCTTTTAACAAAAGGAATCCCTTATTGTTACATGCAACCAAACTTATGTATACCACTTCACCTCCATTATTTTTCACGATGTAGGACTATTCTTATTTTCAATTTGCGCTCACTACCCACATACGATCCAAGACACCCCAATAGTTGCACCCAACTAGCATTTCTATTAAAGAACGATTAGCCTCGATTTTAGATTAGCCATGAATTGATGCTTCCAAAGAACAAATTGGAGAAATATATCAACAAAATAAAGAGGATTAAATCAGTGGTGATGAGTAGAGTAACATAAAGGAGCAGAGCGGTAAGGGAACGTGGAGGATGAAATAATTTAGGGTTTGGGGGAAAAAGAATTAAGTTTTAGAAGTGGAAAGGATTTTTAGATCAGGATTTTCATGTAAATGAATTAGGGCGACGAGTGAGGAAAATGATAAAAATGAAAGCGGGCAAGGAACAAAGATTCCCATCTTTTGATAATGTTTGTGTCACGATCCACCCTTATGACCTTTGAAAATTGACATAAATACGCTCATTATATAACATGTTGAACGATATAGTGCCAGAAAGATAGATTGTTGAGGGAAAAGAAAGTACGTAGAAGAAAGAAGAAAACTAAACAAAACAGAATCTCATAATGGACTGAATAACATATAATATTGATAGTTCTTTACACAAGTCAAAACTGTAATATGCACATCTCACATCAGAGTACAAAAATCAATAATTATTAGCCTGGACAGTTATAAAAACCCGCCCTCACAATCTTTGGTAATTTCAAACAAATACCGCAAAAGAATAAAACAAGTACGAGAATATGTCTCGGTCTCCAGCTCGTCTCTTGAGCTCCATAGCATCATAACCTGAACCTGAAATACTCGGTCTGACCCAAATATTATAATAAAATAACACCTGAGCTAGTTTGAAAAACTAATATGAGAAAACACACTCAATTTGAATTATTAAAGTTTCAAAATCCTTTGAAAATCAAAGGTATCTCGTAAGTTCACGCCACAAATAAACATGATGGGATTTTACCTTACGATAGCCAAAACATTTCATATAAAAGACCTCTTATATTATAATAGTGTCTAAGTATAAATACTTATTCAAATAACTGAAATTGTTACATTAATTAAATTACAGCATACTAGGCTCTACAATCAAAACCGTAAAGGCATGTATTGGGGAATGGATTCCGTACTAATGACTAGGCACTGGGGTATCGCCTGTCACATTACACATCCAGAACGGCGTACCGAGGACCACGTTGTGATCGCCTGCTACACAAGACCAGACTATCCCTGACCTGGATAGACCGAATATGCTATCACCCCGGGTGTTCCAACCCTTTTCCAAGCTCCTTCCATAAATCATAGTAATAATACCCGAGGGTATCTAGAAAGGTGATAAACATACCATACTTAGGTGCTACCCACTAAGCCTTGCTGCATCTCCCCTGCTTTTCAGTCGTTCCCGGTTGATGAGCCTAGAGGCGACGATTACCTTTTTAGAAATATTCACTTAGAATGCTCTTATCCTCCAATGACAATGTATTGATAGCATTCATCCATACAAGTCCCTTCCGAGTCCGGACGGAACCGAAGGCACTATTTCTATTATATCCATTTTGGAATCACCCTCAGGATTAGTAGCAATTAGCCATTGTACTTCACTGTTCCATCTTCTACTCCATGCTCTTGTCTTCATTTCAAATATGTACTCATTGGATTGAAGTGGTTTTCGGATAACAAATCTGATCCCAGTCTCTTCGAAACAACGTTCGCTATTTTCCGGTAAACTCAACCCCAGTTCTTTAGAAAATAAACAGACGAAAATAAGATCGGAGATCGCCTCCAACTGTTTGTGGACGGATTTTCTTACCAACATCCTAGAAGAACGAAACGAGTTTACAGTACAATATAGCACCTCGAATGGTAACGGTACCATATAACTTCCCTATTTCTCCTAGATATTTCCAATACTATATTTAGGTCTAGATTTGATAGTCGGTTATTTAACTATCAAAAAAATAATCAATTCAACCAAATACTTCTTTTTCACTGAAAAACACCAAGTCTTATTTAATTGAAAATTTTAAATAAATTTAAGTCTCTTATCAAAGGTTATTTGTACTTATTTTATCGAATTCAGTATATTCACAAAGTATTTTTCCAAAAATATTTGAAAACCCTTTAAATTACTATGGAAAGTACCACTACGGTATCAAACACTGGATTAACAACTCAATGGTTATGTCTCTATCCAGAGAAATCCAAGACTTAACTGTAGGCACTCACTGCCCTCGATTTATGCCATGCGAGCATACCATTACTTTCCGAAAACTTTATTTAAAAACTATCTCAAAATATTGCTTATATGTTCTAAAATAAATTTCAAGTTTAATCTTGGCAAATATACTTAAATGAAAACTTATTATACAAAACCATATTAATATTAATAATTTATCCTTCAAAAATAAGAATGCTGACTAATGCTTAAATAATAATAAATCTTTAACACTCATTATAAAGTAAGTAATTAATAATTAAATATACTTTAAATAATTTAAAATAATTAATAACTAATTTCCAGAATATTTTTAACACTTTTAAAATTACCGAGTCAATAATTAAAAATCCTCTTCTTAAAACAGCCTAATTTCTCGATTTTCAATTTCATTCCGTAAATTTGAAAACCTCACTTGAGTTCTAGCATAACCAATTTATACTTATTCCAAATTCACTTCTGTCTTTCCAATCTATTAAAAGTCTCAATTTTAAAATCTCCTTTATTTAAAACAAGTGCCACTTAGCATTTATTATAAAAAATCCTTGTGTAAACTTTAATCCAAATCCCTGTTCACAATAACCCAAAATAGTTACATTACAATTCCAAAACCATTTACTTCATCAAATAGATTCGCCCAAAAACTCTATAAAAACATTTTTCTTCAAAATCCCTATTTACAATTCTTTACCAGTTTAAATCATATTTTTATTGGTATTTAAAACACCAAAAATCTAGGTTAACTTCCATAACATCCAATCAATTCAAATCACACAATAAACTATCATAGATTATTCCAACAAAACGTACATCACCATATATGAAATTAAATTTAACATTTTTGAGGAATCTCGTTGGATCCCTCCAACCTGTTTCACTGCATCCACAAATGTTAGCACAACATAAAAATACCAATTCCGCTTTGAGGCGGAAATCATGGTATATAGGATTATCCGCTAGTATGTGGGGCTCATAGGGTCTCATCCGCTATATATACGTGGGAATATCAATCACTCCAATATATGTACTACTATATATAATATCACATCCAACTAATAAAAAAATATCAATTCAACCAATTAATCATTTGTTGATTTTAACTACTTTAAATTAAAGGTAGCTGTTCAAAATTGATTGAGATTAACTCACCTTGATTTTTGCGTTGCCAAACGCTCCAATTTTAAATTAAATCGAAAATGTTTGATTTAACCTAAAAAAATTGCTAGCCCCGATCGACTCCAAATCTCTTCCAGAGCGTAGTGCTCGTCGCTGCGATTCCGACTACTGCTTGTTACATCCGATTCCGACCTCGTATGAAAAAGATATGCAATTTAAAAGTTTGAATATAATTTATAATAATAAATTCTCTTTTATTTATACATAAACCAGATCTGGCCATACAATTCAAAACTAGCAAATCTTGGCCGCAAACTCCTGCTCCCACGTGCGTCTTAGTCCCAGTCACACACGAACCCATCACCGCCTCCATCATTCTCTTGCCACTCCTTCATCGATGAACTAGAGGATGATCGAAACTCACCACTACGAAGAGCATCTCAAACTCCACCGTCGGCCGGTGACCGCAACCCAAACGCACCACCATCGCCTCGATAAACGCATTCGAATGCACCATCTGTCTCGTCGATTTGCCGCTTCCTTAATGAACTAGAGGCGATCACCATCGTTGATCTGGTCGAGCTCGATGAGCACTTCATTTTTCCAGTTGAAAATTTTCTCTGATTGTCAACGGATAAGGAAAATTTTAAAGAAGAAAACAAGAGCTTTACGGCCATTAAACAAAAATGGCAGTTATGTTAAGAGGATAGCCAGGGTTTCCGTTGAGATGCATATATATACGTGCATATTAATTATTTTAATATTATTTCCAATTTTAAGGCGTTTTTCGAATGAACTCCAAATGAAACGTGCAGCTTGGAGTTTATAATGTTTTACCCCTATTTCGAACAAAATGGAACATGTTTCGGGTCCTAATTCAGTCGTATGTGGAAGATGGCTTTTTGAATCAAATTGAAATGTTAAATTTTCGATACTTATTTCAACGCGTTTTTATTCCGTACGACCAAACGGTAACACCAAACGCTATGAAATTTGAAATCCGATAATAATAATACACTATTACGGATCCAGTGGAACTAGGTTCGTTGAATTCCGAGACTGTGCCCCGGAAGGTTATTTTAACTCATCGATCAATTTGAGCGATTTTCAAAATTGACAAAATTGCTTGAAATCTAAATTTTAAAATTTTACTAACTCAATTATAATTCAAATAGAATTTATATTCATATTAGAAATCATTTTAATTTATATTAAATCAGGATTCAATTATTTACATTATTTCCATAAATTAATTTTCCCTATTAATTAATATATAAATTTCCAATTTTAACTTATCGACTTTTTAATTTCATTCAAAAATCCAATATTATAATTCTAATCCCAGTAGAATTTGGATTGACTTAAAATCATTTTTGTTCACGTTTAACTCCAGATCTGCATAATTACCCAATTTCAAATATTAAATTTGTATTTACCCAAATCCAACTTATCACTATATTTGAAATGTGAAACCATTTCACTGATTCTACAATATTCAAAATCAATTAATAATTCAACTTCAACATTTAAAATAAATTAAATGTTCAAAAACGAACGACCAAAATTTCGGGTCGTTACAGTTTGGCAGGATCACTATAGTAGCATTTGATTTGTTTTATTTTATTTTTTATATCAACGGTTGCACTTAATCATCCAACACAACTATTTATTGCAGCCAATAGCATATTTTCTTGTAGTGGACCCTCCTTTTCGACCCTTAAATGTCGACACTAATATATCCATAGTGTTTATGTGTCGATCACGCAAGTGTAAGAAAGACAAAATGTTATGGTAAAAATAAAAGGAATAAGAACAGAACAAGAATGAAAGAGCACAACATCAGAATCGCACAAGCAGAACAATGATACATAATATCCAAAAAGACATTACAAAGGATTACTCCAAGATGCATTATAATTTCAAAGTTACAAAACCTAAGTGTTATCATCACCCTGAATAGTTATAACAGCTTGTACTCACAATATTCATATATATACATAATAATAGTGCAACGGAAATAAAAGTAGGTAGATAAATGGAAGCTTTCTACTTGTCACTTGATGCTTTGAAGTGTCCATAGCCAATCCTGCTTTACTCAGCCTACTCGAAAGAGTACCCGAGGAATTAAGGGAAAAATAAAACTATGAGTCAGACATAAGTCTGGTATAAGATACTCAAGAAACATGCATCAATATAACAGTAATTTTTAAGACCGTTGTAATCACCATAGTGGTATTTCCCTCAAAAGAACCATAACCATTTGATAAGTAAATATAGGGATCTAATTGATAGTGTCTAGGGTGTAGAATATAAATCATAGAATAGTTGTGATGCTTGCATCTCATGGCATAATAATATTACTAGTACATCTAAAACCGCAAAGGTACGTTCGCATATGAATTTCCTTTGAAGGTCTCCTCAATAAATTGAGCCCGACCTCCTGATAACAGTCAGAATCTACCTTCTGAAACCATGTATATCCCTAGATAAAATATGCCACAATGGTAAATATAACTGGCCCACGTCTATTTATTTATGAAAATAGATGAGATGTTTTGGAATAGACAAGCTGAACACGTTTTTATAATGTAGGGAATAGTCAAATTGCGCAAAATAGCTAAGAAATAAAATAGGATCTAATTTTTATCATTTAAAACCAAAGCATTTCTAGACAAAAAATATCATTCACATACCTTTAACCCAAAAATTTAAAATGCTAACAACACCGGCCAATCCAGACCCGATTTGACTAGAGTCGAGTTGAGTCGATCGATCGGTGTGCGCATGTGCATGAATGTAGTCATGCATGACTCCTCTCTTTAACCCAAATGAAAACATCGAAAGCCCAATGGGCCTTATTTAGTGGCTTTGAAATCCCTATGTACGTTTATTTCTTTTAAAATTTCCCGAAATGTGGGATTAAATAGCCTTAATGCAATTCTCTATATTTTTCAAAATTCATACACAATTTAAAAGAAATTCAAATAATATTGCTTATGCTTTTTAAGGGACTGTTAAAGGAATAACTAGTTTAGGTAAAAGGAACAAAATAGTGTATTTTCCAAAATTAAAATAATTAATAATGAAAGAGTCAAATCATTTATTCTTTCATTATGAAAACCTAGTAAAAATATAAAATCATTATTTTTATAATATTCTTTCTCCCTTCTTTGTTACATACAGTATAGCACCGTATATTTTTATGTAAACCAAATTTTTGATTATTATTAAAAAAAATATTAACTAATTAAAAGAGAATTAGGAAAAATGATAAACTTTGAAAAAAAGTTAGGCTGAAGGACACCAAGTTTCATTTTTAGGCTGAAGGATAATGCTACTTATAATTAGCATTATATTTAACTTTTACAATATACAAAATGCTATTTATATCAGCATTATATTCAGTTTTACACCATAGAAAATGCTAGTTATAACCAACACTGTCCTTTAGCCTAAAAGGCAAACTTGTTGTCCTTCAACCTAATTTTTTCCAAGTTTGTCCTTGTGCCTATTTTCCTAATTAATTAATTCGTTTGATCCAATATGAAGAATTTATTCTACTGGTAATTTGATTAATGATGTGAATGGGGTTTAAGTGATAAAGTAAACTAAATAATGGAGAAAAAAGTATGATGCATAGAAATGAAATATTTTGAAATTTTCGGTCAAAAACTCTTGATAAGATGATTTTGACCATGATAGAATTTTCCTAAGCAATGGAATCACCTGATTTTAGTGTAGTATGATGTTAGAAGATTAATAGGTTGAGGAAGCGGTTTTAGCCCAAAGTTTGCGGTATTAACCCTAATACTCCATGAAACATTACATCTCCTTCATTTACATTTTACAAAACAAACATAAACAAAGAACCAAGCCTTGTTCGCCATTTTTAGAAGAGAGAAAGGATTTCACATTTTTCAAAGGAAATAAGGATTTTTCATACAAGAATTCTTCATTTATTTGAGCGATATTATTACCTATTATACTTTCATCTTTATATAAATTTATTTTTGGTAGTAAATGATAGTTTTGATATGAATAATGAATGATATTTTGATATATTCTCCTAGAAATGCATGTTGGTGATGCATGCTAAGTTTGAAGCAAAAAAGTGAGGTATTTGAATATAAACCTTATCTGATGACATTCAAATTTTATGAAATTCTGGTAACAATGTTCATTATGTTAAATTAGATATGGGTTTCTAATTTCATGATATCCCATGTGTAAATTTATATATATGAATTTTCAAGGTGAGAATGATAAGTATTTTGTTGGTTAATAATGTTATTAAATATCAAAAATATTTCGATAGCTACAACTTGTCGTTTTCTATACCATATTGAATGGTATTTTTGAATAGCTAATAAAATGGTATTTTCAAAACAAGTAACATGATATTTGAAATGGCTTAAAGATAAGTTTCCGATAGTAAGCATTTATTATTTTCGATAATAAGTATCTCATCTTTTCAGAAAATTACTCATGTTTCCAATAGCTTTTGTTCACATTTTCAATAGCCATAGTTTCATGTTTTTGATAACATATGAAATCATAATTTCAACAGCTATATGACCATATTTTTGATAACACATGAAATCATAATTTCGATAGCCATATAATCATATTTTCGATAGCTATAAGGTCATAATTTTGTTTGCTATATAACTGCATTTTCGCAATCAATAGAGTCATTAATTCGATAGATATATATATATATCATATTTTCAATAGTCATAATGGCATATTTTCAATAGCCGTGTTAATGTTCTGTTTATGTTTGTGTAATCAATATGTTTTTGATAGCTCTTATCAAAGTTGCTTTTATGCAACCAAGTAAATAATTGAAGGTAATTGATAAGTTAAACTCCATGATGAATGAATTAAATGTGAAATAACCCTTTAGGAAATTGAGCGATATGTCGGAGATTGGTTTAACATATCAGAAAAATAAAGTTATTAAATAGGATTGATTTTACCTTGTTGAAATGAGCGTGAAGACTTGTCAAAATATACCCTAATGAAAATGTATACTCACTAGAATTATAAATTAAAAGTTGAAGCGACTTGTTCTTTTTGATCATAAAGGGTTGTTATCGAAGGGATGGGTATAATGGTTATGACTCTTGTATGAGTAGAATTATATTCAAGAGAACTGTTATGATTTATATGAGGGGATCTAATAATCGATTGTGAATGAATGGAAAAGATAAACCAAAAGGTTGAATTATGAGAAACTAAAATTCTTCGATGTGGACCCTCACTAGATTGTAATAGTTAGGTTGCATTGACATCCTAAAAAGAAGTTAGTCCTTGGCAAGTTGGTGCCCCTTGAATGAGTTAGTATTCATTATTGTCATTGCGTAAACTAAGAATGTATTTATGAATCAATGAAAGAGGAATATATATATATATATATATATATATGAAAAGGAACTTAGTCCTCGACAATTTAGTGCCCCTAATGAGTTATTATTATCATTGCATAAACTAAATAAGTCTATATTAGTCAATGAAATAGGAACGAAGGAAATCAGTCCTTGGCAAGTTAAAACCTCAAGTAAATGAGTTAGCGTTCATCATCATTGAAGTATAAATTGGAAGAGTTAATGAAAATGAATGAAAGGCATATATGAACACTAAATGTTATCGAACGTCTAGTGTAATAATTTGTCAACTTAAACACTTAAGAATGAAAGCAAGTGTAAGAAAAAAGGGTAGTTTTATCTGAACACTTGAGAATGAAAGTAAGTGCTAGATAAAGGATTAGAAATAATGAAGAATAGCTAACTACTTTAACACGAATATTTGGTGCTATATAACCTTATGATTGAATTTGAAAACATATATCCGGTGTTAGGAATACTAAATGAGGGAAAAAAATCTTCTACCCTACAACATTATCCCACTAGTATTCATTATATGGAGGATAATATTATTCCCACTAGGTTTTTTGTCTGACTCATGTTGCTTATTTTATTTTTCTCATAAACTCACGGGTACTCGTGTGAGTATGTTAAGTTTATAGTTACTATATATCTTACTTTTTGGTACACAAATAAAGCTTTCAAAGATTTGTAGGAAGAAAAAATATCTATTTCTTGGGCATTGTTTTGTTGGCTATTATGTACCGCCAGAATTTATAAATAGTTAGAAATAAATTTGTAAACCATGTTAGCATCGTCTTATGCCATGCATGTTTATTATTTATGATATTATATCTATCCATATGCAGGAACGATTAAGAGATATGTTATAAAAATATTTATGTAATGTATAATGTTGTTGGTGGCACTATTTACTTTTGTTGTGAAGAATAATTAGTGTTCTCATTTAGTCATATGAAAATAATTCTAATGATAATGTAACACCATCGACGTTCATATCCAGGTTTTCATACAGGGGATGTTACAACGTAGTATCAGATCTTAGTTAGGGCACCCAAGTAACACAAAGCCAAGTAAAGTATAAAACTAGGAAGAGTTTGGGTTAGTTTAATACAAACGTCATGGAAAGGGTATATGTATTTGTGTGTGTAACATACTTGTTTTTTTGATATAGATATATAGGGAGATATATACCTCCACTATTTTTTCACTCTCTTTACTTTTAATTTTTACAAAACTTGCGAAAGCTAAAAGAAAGAGATGAATACTCGAAGTTAGATTGCTACGAAGTAGAAACCTGAGGACTAACACTAGTAGAGGAACGCCAAGTACGCAAACCTATGTTCATGATAGGGTAGTCATTGTTGCCACTAAGAATGCCGATGTTGAAGGACGGGTTCTCGCCTCGGTAGGGGGAGGAGTGGACGTGAATGGAGTGTTATAGCTGATTTTTTAAAATTATTGCACGATTAAGTCAATAATAAGTGCCCAGTGTAAAATCTATCATACATCATGATTTTTCCAAGAAGAATAAGGACTACGTGAAGCTTGGATGTAAAAAATTTGATGGTACTAAGCCAGACATTGAAGTGCAAGTAGAGGTTTGTGACGTATTTATGAAGACCTAGGACTTATCGATGCTCAAAAGGTGAGGTTAGCATTGATATATTTGAAGGATTTACCAAAAATTGTGGAGAAGGATGACCTGTAAACAAGCGGTGATTAGGTAAACATAGCCTAACAAGAATTAATTAAACATGGGTTGATTGTAAACGGGAATTATACCAGATAAGCTTGGTTTAACACAACATGAACTTAGAAAACTAGTTAAACATAGTTTAGTTTCCAAATGCACCTGTGTTAGTTAAACAAAACTAACTCTCGAATACACATCTAAGCACATATACCAATACATCGCACAACACTTGGTTAAACATGCATATGAACATCATATGAGATCCTCGTGTTGCATAGAAAACTAGTTAAACCTCTATAACATTTATTTAAAGTGGTTAGAAGTGTGGCGCTTTAGATAAATGTTCTAGAGGTCATGAGTTCGAGCCCCTGAGATATCATAATGAGTACTCTGCTTGAATGAAGTATGACTCTTGCTACTAAACAAACTAACTCATATGTTGTACGCTATGTTATGTTATGGTTTCACCGTAACAAAGTAGTTTAGGTCCACATATTATGTTTATTATGTTAGACTAACTTTGTAAATGCAGTTGAGATGGGTCAAAGTATGTCATTGTTTAGATGTTGCCTTTATATAATGTTATGCGATCATATCTGCAGTATATTCTTAGTAGTATTTTCACTCACCAGTGTCATGTTCGACACCCCTCCCTCTGGGTCTATGTTTCCTTTGTTTATGGATTTCTAAGTTATGATGGTGGTCTTAGGTAACGTGGACGTGTAGGTGACGATGGCTTTGCTTATTTACATAGTGTGTTGTATTTATTACTTGACAGCATTAGTGTATGATGTATTGATGTATATGGATTTGGAATTGGTCCTGTATACTTGGATATGATTTGACATTATATATATATGTGTGTGTGTGTGTGTGTGTGTGTGTGTGTGTGATGTTTGTTTCCTTCCACAATAAGATTCTGAAAGTTTAAGTTAGTTTAGATAGCTCTTTGTATACCGTATGTTAACCATAATGGTCCGCTGATTTGGATTTCCGTCCGTCTACATATAGAGGTCAAAACGATGGTTTGTTACATTGTCATGAAACTGAAGTGGTGGATATGGCAAAGCAGCATGAGCAATGTTTAGTGCAAGAAAAAGTGGCATTAATGGAGGATCAAAACACCTGTTTGATAAAAAGAAGAAGACGTTCATTCCGTGTTCCAAAGACAAGAAGGACCAGCCGAAGAAGGGGAAGCCTCAAGAAGAAGCAGCTCAAAAAATCGATATGGCTAAGGTTGCTTCTTTTTTATGAGTGTGAATAGAAAGGACATATGCTTCTTAATGCATGTTGTCAGCTAATAGGATCAAACTCTTCAACTGCAATAAGCATGGGCATAAGATGAGTGCATGCCACAATTTGGGTAAAGCTAAGGTCTATGCTTTAGAAGAACCAACAATAGGCCCAAGTGTCAAAGATAAGGAAAAAGGCGCAGGCACTGAAGATTTGGTCCATAATTTATAGTATTCTAGTTAGAGCTATATCTGATATTGGTGTAACACTGTCTCATTTTGAAAGATCTAATGGATAGACTTGTTTGTATGTTACTTAATTAGTTGCATCTTTCTTTGTGATGATTTCGATTGGTAGGGTTGTCACTATTGAATTATGTTGCTCAGATATGGAATTTGTTTTTTACGGGTGCAAATTTGTTATGACCTTTATTTGGTTTGTAGGATATGAAGTCTTTTGAGTGTGGATATGAATTGGCTAGTGCATTATGAAGTTAGAATTTATTGTGATAGAATATTAACCTTGAGTCAATTTAGTTGCAAGAGAAGAGTAATAATTGCTCTAGAGACATCAACCATAGGGACTGAAGGTTTCTTGTTTGCTTTAGAGGCTAAAGAGGATGAGATTGATCAGGCCCTTGTGGTTAATGGTTGATGTTTTGTGACCAACTAGTGTATTACCACTCAAAAGAGCAATCACTCATCGATGTATGAAGATAGATCCTACGATGGCCATCGATAAGTTATATTGTTTTGGTAGATGGTAAAATCATATTGATTTGAATGATGATAACCATTATGGAGGACAAAACACCAAGTTGAATGATATTAAATTTTGCTAGAGATGAAAAACGGAGGAGGGTAGGGTCATGGTTTAAGAACTAGTGTGTATGTATTGATAATAATTGTTAAATAGGAAGGTACTAAGTTTTCATACTTGTTTATGAAACCTTTTTAGGTAAATTGATAAAACGGGGCCTAATGATATGCAACTTTTGGCAAAAAGAGTGACAGGGGTAAGCAGGGAACGGAAACACAATCGCTATGAAAACTTTACTCTTTATAAACCTTATTGAGTTTTACATTTAATTTAAGTTGAAGATTAGCTGCAGGGACGTGTCTGTGTGCGGAATGATCGCACGTTGTAAATGTAAATCCGTGTATACGGAATATTATTTTATGTGAAAAGGCATAAAACAAACAATACTGCGTAAAAACGAAAAAAGAAGCCCTCTTTGTTCGAAATAATCACTGTTTGGTTACAATGTACTTAATTTATCGGGCAGTACATTCACATCTCAGGCGAGACAAGTTGACAAATATTTGTATGTCTTCGAACACAGTAAACGCCACGTTTCAAATTCTCCTTAAACCCAACAGGAAAGAGGAATATAATAAAAATTAAACTACAGATGCACCGACTGACTCTCTCTTCATGGAATGCACTTCAATATGGCTGAACAAAACATCCCCAAAACATAACTCTTAGTATTTAAGAAAACAAGTGTATAAATAAACATCATCAATCAAAATAAATTGAAACACCCACTTGTATCTCCAACCAAGTAGAGAGACGAGCCAAAGGCTAAAACAGCAGAGATGGAGCCTTTCTACAGCGGGTGGCTGTCCCGGCAAGAACAGCTCCTCCAAGACCTCCTCACCACCCCACGCGACAACCCCGTCCTCCTCAAATCCCTAATCGACCGCACCTTCGCCCACTACCACGAATACTACTACCAAAAATCCCGCCTCGCAGCCCGCGACGTGCTCCTGATATTCTCGCCGTCGTGGTTCAACCCGTACGAGCGCACCTTCCTTTGGATCACGGGGTTCAAACCGTCCATGGCGTTCTGCCTCCTGCGTATGCTGGGCGCCCGCGAGGAATCGTACTTCACGGAGGAGCAGAAGGAGGCGTTGGAGGAGGCGAAGAGGGAGACGGGGGAGACGGAGAGGGAGCTGTCGGTGGAGATGGCGAGGGTGCAGGAGGCCATGGCCATGCCCCAGGTGCTGGGGCTCATAAGAGGGATCAGGGATGGCGAACTCAGGACCGAGGCAGTGGAGTCCGTGCTGGCCAGCATGGAAATGCTCGCGGCTTCTGCGGATGCGCTGAGGGCCAGGACGGTGAATAGGTTGGTTGAGATATTGAGGCCGGAGCAGACAGTTGATTTTCTCGCTGCTGCTGCCCAGCTTCATCTTAGGATTAGGGATTGGGGAAGCAGGAGAGGTGGCGGCCACAGAGCTGTTTAGATTTAACGCTGGCATGAATTAGCTATGTACGTCTGGATCATGTACTTGTTCCTTGCGTTTTCTCTGTGCTGCTTTGACTTGTTCTGAAGGAAGTGAAATAAAGGCAGCACTGTACTGTACTGTTTTTTTTTTTTTTTTTTTTATTGTTATTCGGGGATAAGAATGGTCAGTGATGCATCATGGTGGGGAAAGAAGGGTGGTACTGATCTATCAGGTGTTATGCTGTTTCTTTCGACTTGTGTTTTTTTTTTAAGTTGTCAAATTTTGATGGTGAAAATGACAGTAGATAGCAGTAAGGACGTGAGGCTTATGTCGTTTGCAGGTAAATTTAATACATCTCCGTCTTGCAGGTAAATTCTGGTCTTTCTCATTCTATTTACTTTTATATGTTTTTGTTGTTATGTTAATATCTTCGCATATTTGTTTTTTCATGCACCTCATTGAAATTATTAGCTCAATTGTGTTTGGAGTGAAATCATACAAATCCTCTATTATCAACTTTATCATGTTCAACTTTATTACTATAATTCTGTATGAACTCCGCTATTGTGTTTGTGCAAGAGGAATCTGAAGCACACCTATTCCCTCAAGCTGCTTAAGCCATTACCTCGTGGTCTTTGCTTATTCCTGACCCTCACTAGCATGCCACCTTAGAATGATTGCTGTATGAAGAAAAGCAAAACCTGATAAGTCAACTAAAACAAACGTCACCGCAGCTCAATTGCTGTAAAATTTTCAAAATGCTTTGGGTTTGGGTTTTTGTTCTTGGAAGAGTAGAAGAAAAGAAAGAAGGAATGAAGAAGAAATCAAAATCTCACATTATAGAAAGCTATACAATATACTTGTATAAATATAGCTTTCTCAAGTGGATGATGAGGTCTTGGGGCTCCTGCATGTTTGCTTGTTGTGAGGAGAAAAGTCATGCAACACCACACGTGCGCCACCGCTGTCCGTCCGACCAAACCGGGCCGGGTTCAGATCCAAAAAATATTTTTGCACCGTATATGCACAGTAACGGGCCAGATTTCGGTCCGTTAAGGACCCAGAACCGAAAATCTAAATTTAGATAAAGGGCGGGAATTTGTAACGTTTTCTAACGTTACAAACTGAATGGACGCGACGTTTGAATTGCAACGGTTTTCTGAACGTTGCAAACGAAAGGTTGCGACGTTTAAGTTTGAGTATGTTCGCAACAGTTACGAACCGTTGCAAACGGTCGTGACGCTTGGCGAATAGACACCCCCTCACGTCTATAAATAGCGACGCCCAGAAACAGTTGCAAATAGTTCGAATCCTTCTTCTTCTTCCCCGAGCATTTCTGCGACGCCAGAAACTCTTGCTCTGTTTTGCGACGCCTCCAAGGTGTTGCAGATTCAGAAACCGTTGCAAAATTGCTCTCTTCTTCCTCTTCAATCTGCTACTACAAATCGCATCATCAGATACAGTTTCTGAAGTGTTTTTGGTCGGATCAAAGTCGTACAAACTTTGAATCCGATTACGTTGTTATAGGGCTTCATTGAATCCTGAAAGTCGATAGTTCGATAATCCGTTTGTACCTGGTGGGTTGAACTATTGTCTGAAAGAATCTATTCCATAGATCCTTGAAGTCGGAAGTACAGCATTGTCATCATCACTATCGCCATCAAATCCGTCTCGAACCGTAAAATCCCCAACAAATTTTCAGACAATATTCTTCAACCATGAAAGGTTCGAGCGCTCTACAAGTTATGAATCAGCATCTAACTCGATTGGAGCATTTTGATGGCGACAATTTCACTCGTTGGCAAGAGACGATGAAATTTTTCCTGATCACCGTCAAGTTGTTCTACATTTTGGAAGATGATTTGGAAGAAATTCCGGAGGAAACTGATAAGGATGATGCTGCTCTAAAGGCTAAACGTGCAAAGCGCAAAGAGTACGATTTCCTATGCAGAGGCCATATTCTGAATGCGCTATCTACCCTAGTCTACAATGCTCATAGGACCTTGGAAACAGCGAATGCACTCTGGACCGCTCTGGAAAATAAGTACCGCATATCCGAGGCAAGTAATAAAAAGTTTATTATTTCTAATTTTATGGATTTCAAAATGGTCACCAATAAGTCCATAATTGGACAAGTAAGCGAAATCTTACTGTTGGTGAATCAACTTAAAGATGCTGGAATTGATCTCCCTGAATCTTTTGTTGTTGGAGTTATAATTTCTAGACTTCCGCATAGTTGGAATGATTATAAGAAAAAGATGAAGCATGCGGAAACGGATTATAATTTAGACGGTTTACAGCGTCATCTTCGTATTGAAGAAGACTCTCGCAAACGCGATCTAGATGATAATCCGCAAACTGAGTCTCATTCTAAGGCAAATAATGTTGAAATTACTGATAAATTAAAGCCAAAGAATGAGACACAGTTTAAAAAAAATCGTTGCAAAACTAACAACAAAAAGAAAGGTGCTTGTTATTTTTGTAACAAGGCCGGCCACTATGCCCGAGACTGCCGTCTGCGGAAGAAACAACAAAAAATGAATGTGGTCGAAGACTCGCTTGTGGCTGTAGTGCAAGAGGCAAACTCCGTTAGTGGCAATGATAATTATGACGACCGCCCATGACTCCCACACGAAAACAAGGAAATGGTGCGCTGAAAGGTGTGCCAGGCAGCCATGGACGATAGTCAGGGTAACGTAAACACAGAAAAGTCTATCGTATTACTCACAGCGCATGGACAAAATACAATAGAAAATATACGTAGTGAAGCTTCATATAACAGAATCTCATCATATAAACTCTAATGGTTTGATACAACAATCAGCAAAGTCAATACATCAAGTCTCACTACATATCACTCAGAGAATATACAAACAAACAGCGGAACATCCAGTACATATAGTAAGAAAACAATATGCAAAAGCCTCCAGCTCGTCTTCGTCATCAACAGCGTTGGTAGCCAAGAACAGCACCTGTCACCTGCTATCTAGTCTGCCCATCCCAACATGGATGAACAGCCCAAGGTAATAAGAGTTGAATATAAAATCTTGAGTCAGACAACAGTCTTAGTGAGCAGTAAATTAACTATCAAACATACCAAAAGAGCATAAAGGGTAAAAGGAATAGAAACTCAACCATCCCACTCCACCTCATTCTACAGTGATAGCCCCCAGACCCACTAAGCAGAAACAAGCATAACAAAACAGACATTTAAAGTAAAGTAATTATCACTCGAGTCAAGGTCGATGTTTTCCAAGTACAAACCCCCAAGGCCTAAACCAAGATCAGATAAGCACTCCGAAAACACCGCTCTTGAGGCCGAATGATGATACAATCAAACATCAATGACTCTGGCTATCACTGTTATCATTGCCTCGATATCACCGTTAGTTGAATGACCGTCTGTCAAGGGCTAATGGTAACCCCGGTTCTAGACATAACTCCGCACGTCGTCGCAGCCCGTGCCTAGGAATTTTCGCAACTACCCAGAGTACTAGCACGTCGTCGCAGCCCGTGCCTGAGACGTCGTCGCAGCCCGTCCCAACGTACTCTTACTTTGAGCATGTTAGAACCTTCAATAACGATGAAATCTTAGCCTCCTAGTCATCCTCCTCGACGACTATTCTCATACTAGCCCAAGCGCCTCTCGAGCCCACCATTATCAACCAACTCGAATCGCATCATCGAGTTATCAACATGCTTGGAATGATCCCGTCTGGATTAAACCAAGACTTTCTCACATCATACTTTGCTTCATCGCATCATAGCAAAGTCTCATCTCAACATCATGGTTTGCCTTATCGCATCATGGCAAAGTCCCATCTCAACATCATCATCAAATCTATCCATATGAGCTTCAACATCCACTTCATATGCCACAAGCAGCTTTCCTTATTCAAGAGCCTTTCCACTTAGCTTTTGAATCATCTTCGACCAACTTGTCCAAATCAAGTTATCAATCAACTAATCAATCAAATCAAACATTAATCCAAGTAATCAATCATTCAAACAAGATCTAAATAAACAATTACAACAATAATGGCAATTTCGTAAATAAAGAGTTCAAGTCTAACATGCATCCTAACAAGCATGAATTATGAACAATATCTCTACATCTTGATGAATGAACTTGCATAAGTGAACATGTAGTAAAATAGATGTCAAAACTTCATAGATGATGGATCTACATGCAGACTTAGGGAAAATGCAAAAAATCACTATCTTTAACACATAAACAAGTCACCGATCCAATATACTCCTTTGGGTCCGTGTGAGAGATAACTACCACTCACCAAATCACCTAAACACCTCAAAAACAACCAACTTCAGATCTGGACAGTAAGGAATCAAGCTTGATCCTCCAAAGCTCCGCTTCAAACGATGAAATCTCTCTTTGTTGGATGAAAATCTTCAACTTTGGCTCTTGGATCTTCGATTTGATCTTCAATTTAGATGGAAGGAATCACTAGATTAGAGTGGAGAAAAGAAGTGAAGAAGTGTTGTAGTCGAGCTCTCAAAATGGCAGCACTTCGTCGCTTCAAAATCCGGTGCCAAAAAGTGAGGCGAACCCCTTCTATTTATAGGCAGAAATCCCCCTGAGTCGGTCGTCCCCATGAGTCGCCCACGACCTAACTGCAGCCGACTCACGACTCATGCTTCATGCGACTCAACGGCTCACAGCTCACGACTTAACCCTTGCCGACCCAACCGACTCAACTACCTACGACTTAGCGACCTAACTGGGTACGCGGCATACGACCTAACTGAGAAGCCGTCCTAACAACTTACGACTCAACAGAGGTGCACGACTCACGACTTAAGCCCAAGCGTCGACCTAACGACTCAAGCCCCTAACGACCCAACAGCATAACCGTCCTAACACACGCGCTACCTCAACCTAACTACACACAGGACCACACGAGTTAGGCCTTATCTCGTCTACGACTTAACACACAACCGACCCAACGATTTAAGCCTTAGGTCGTTCACTCACTAACCCGTTAACTACTATAAGTCGGCCTGTCTTCTTAAGTCGTTAACCCTATGAGTCGGTCACTACCTTAACTCGGTCTAGCACTAACACACTAACACGTCCAAACATATATGTCGCTCCATACCTTAAGCCGTAGCCTTCTTAGGTCGGTCACCCCATGAGTCGCTCACACGAGTCAACTTCCACCCGACTCACCTTCCTTACGACCTAGCTATCACACGGCCTAACTGTCCTACGACTTTACCCCTTAAGTCGCCTACCCGGTTAAATCGTTCCACCGACCTAAGCACCACACGACTCAACTCAGAATGACTTAATACAACTAACAACTTAATGCATATAGTTTAACAATGTTTCGATCCGTAAAAATACGGGTCGTTACATTCTCTCCCCCTTAGGAATTTCGCCCCCGAAATTCCAAACAAACAAGAGCAACCAAAGTTATTCCGCATGCCTACCATCTATAGCAATCAACAAACCATGCATCCAATTACTAGCCTAGCATGCAGAATTCTAAGACTAGAACAAGTTACAAATTCGTGAGATGTCACGACACCTTAGGGCCATACCTCGAAGAGTTCAGGATGAGCTGCCTTCATCCTCTCTTTCTCCTTCCATGTACAGTCGTCAACATCATCACTCCATTGTACCTTGAGCAACGTAATCGCCTTCCTCCTAAGCTGTTTCGTGTCGGTTTCAACAACACGAAGCGGCTTACGAGGTCTCGTAACAACTGGATCAACCTCTAAATCTTCACAGCTATCAGCAGAAACCACCGTATTCGAGTCATGCACATACTTCCATAGATAAGATACATGAAAAACATTGTGCACACCCGCCATATTTTCTGGTAACTCCAATCTATAAGCGAGCTTTCCAATTCGCTCGATGATCGGGAATGGTCCAACAAATCTCGGAGTCAGTTTCCCTTTCTTCCCGAATCGAATAACATTCTTCAGAGGAGAAATCTTCACAAAAACCATATCACCCACGTCGAATTCCAAATCCTTACGACGCTTATCAGCATAACCTTTCTGACGATCTTGGGCTGCCTTCATTCGTCGCCGAATGATCTCTATACAATCCGTAGTCTGACGAATCATTTCTGCCCCAAGTATCAGCTTTTCTCCAGTTTCCAACCAACATGTCGGAGAGTTACACGGCCTTCCATACAATGCTTCATACGGTGCCATACCAATACTTGACTGGTAACTGTTATTATATGCAAATTCCACCAAATGAATATGATCTTCCCATAATCCCCCGAAGTCCAAAACACATGCTCTGAGAAGATCTTCCAAAACTCGGTTGACTCTCTCGGTCTGACCATCTGTTTGGGGGTGATAAGCTGTACTCAAACACAACTCGGTTCCCAAAACTTCTTGGAAGCTCTTCCAAAATCCCCTAGTGAACAATGGATCTTGATCGCTCACTATACTCTTCGGAATACCATGGAATCGAACTATCCACTTAACATACAACTCAGCCAACTTCGATGCAGTTCTGGTAGATCGAACAGGAATGAATCTTGCACTCTTAGTCAAACGATCTACGATGACCCAAATCCCTTCATTCCCTGCCCTGGTTCTAGGTAGACCATCGATAAAATCCATCGATATCTGCTCCCACTTCCATGTAGGAACCTCTAATGGCTGAAGCAATCCACTTGGCTTCTTCTGTTCGGCTTTTACCAACTGGCAGTTCATACATTTGGAAATAAAATTTCCAACATCTTTCTTCATACCTTCCCAGTAATAGGTCCTTTTCATATCCCGATACATCTTATTTCCACCTGGATGAATTGTCAACTTCGAGTGATGACTTTCATTTAGAACTTCATCTCTC
This sequence comes from Allium cepa, assembly GCA_030765085.1. Lineage (NCBI taxonomy): Eukaryota > Viridiplantae > Streptophyta > Magnoliopsida > Asparagales > Amaryllidaceae > Allium > Allium cepa. Next base: position 782,537,231 of record CM060941.1, on the reverse strand, counting down.
AATCCATCTATATCGGGAACAACTAATCGTCCTTGCTTCCGAAGCCAACCCTCTTGATCGACTTCGAATCCTTTATCCTTTTCTGGGTCCAATCCAGATTCCAAATCACGGATAATCTTGACAATCTTATCCTCTTGCTTTTTACTCTCGCCAATTCTTTCCACAAGAGTAGGTCTAATCGATAAGCTTGCCAACATCTCAGGTTCCAATTCACATCTAGGCCTGAAGTCAAATCCAGCCAAATACTCAAGATTCTTCCATTCCGAAAACATCGCTCCCAATCTTGCATGTTTTCGACTTAACGCATCCGCCACCGCGTTACCTTTTCCCGGAGTATAGGCTATACCAAAATCATATGATGCTAAGAACTCTAGCCACTGTTGCTGTCGAAGATTCAAGTCCTTTTGGGAGAACAGATACTTCAACGACTTATGATCTGTAAACAACTCAAATCGAACTCCCAATAGATAATGTCTCCACATCTTCAGAGCAAATACAATCGCCGCTAACTCCAAATCATGAGTCGGGTAATTCCTTTCATGCGGCTTCAGTTGTCGACTTGCATACGCAACAACTTTATCCTTCTGCATCAGTACTGCTCCAACTCCAGTACCACATGCATCGGTGTAAACCACCATCTCATCATTCCCACTTGGAACAGTCAAAACAGGAGCACTTGTTAGTCGCTCTTTCAGGATTCCGAAAGCTTGCTCACACTTATCATCCCATCTGAACACTTGGTTCTTTTTCGTCAATCCTGTTAACGTTGCAGCTATCTTGGAAAAGTCTTTGATAAACCGATGATAATATCCTGCTAATCCAAGAAAACTTCTCACATCAGATGCATTCTTAGGTCTAACCCAATCCTGGATTGCTGCCACTTTCGCGGGATCAACCGCTATTCCATTCCCAGAGATAACATGGCCTAAGAACCTCACTTCACTCTTCCAGAAGTGACACTTCGAAAACCTAGCCTTTAGCTGATGTTTCCGCAAGATTTCCAAAACAATCCGCAAGTGCGTCTTGTGCTCTTCTTCATTTCTGGAGTAAACCAAAATATCACCCACGAACACAAGTACGAACTTGTTCAACTGATCTATGAACACTCTATTCATAAGATCCACAAAATATGCTGGTGCATTGGTCAATCCAAACGGCATTACCAGCCACTCATAAAAACCGGACGGTGTCCTGAAAGCAGTCTTCGGCACACTATCCTTCGCCACTCTTAACTGGTGAAATCCCGTTGCCAAATCCATCTGAGAAAACACCTTAGCTTCGTGAAGCTGATCAAACAAGTCATCTATTCTCGGCAATGGATACTTGTTCTTCCTAGTCACTTTATTCAGCTCATGATAATCCACACACAACCTCAACGATCCATCCGCTTTGGTTGCAAACACAACTGGTGCACCCCATTCGGACACGCTACGCCGAATGAATCCTTTCCGTAAAAGGTCATCAACTTGCACCTTCAACTCTTGCTGCTCCTTAGGCGCCATCCGCCTAAGAGGCATCACAACAGGTCTGGCTCCCTCAACTAGATCGATACGAAACTCGATCTCCCTATGCGGCGGTAACCCTTTTACCTCGTCAAAGACATCATCAAATCCATTCACAATAGGCACCGATGACAGTCCATCCCGTGGAACAACCAGCGAATACATGAAGCTCATGAAGACGCCTTCCTCATGCTTACATCGTATCACAACCTTTCGCCCTTCCACATTCTCAACTGTCACCTCCAGCCTCTCACAATCAATCCTTGCCGCATACTTCCTAAGCCAGTCCATACCCAAAATAATTCCGAACCCCGCAAAGTTCAGAACAAAACAATCACAAACAAAAGAGCAATCATGACTCGACACAACTAGACCACGGCATAACATACACAAACAAGACGAACCCCCAACTGGATTAGTCACAACCAATGGTCTATCAACAATATCCGGTTCCAAACCCAACCGGCCTACAAGATCATTACAAACAAATGAATGCGACGCCCCAGTATCAAACAACACTCTAACTGGAACACCACAAATGGAAAGAGTACCTTGAACCACCACACTCTTCCCCTTCTCCTCCGCGGTAGGAGCTTTCGAAGATGATGGAACAGCCCCCAAAGCATAAGCTTGCACAATTTGCTTATCTTTCCTCGGTTCCGGACAATCCGTCTTGAAATGCCCCGGTTTGTCATAGTTGTGACACTTTGTCGGCACTCTTGGTTTCTTGCAATCCCTGAAGAGATGACCCTTCTGCTGACAGTTGTAGCAGATCACTTCACCCTTCGGCTTCTTCTGGCCATCCTTACACTTCTGCTGCTGCTGCTTCCTCTTCTTGTTTCCATCCTGCTGTGGTTTGGACTCTTCCTTGGTAACAGCAACAACAGACCCTTTCTTAGGAAACAAACTCTCATGCCTGAGAGCTTTCTCCACAAGCTTCTCAAACGGATCGTCCAGATGATCCACCAACTGCCTCCCAAGATAATTGTCCAAGCCTGTCACAAACTTCTCATTCTTCTGATAGGGAGATTCAATATACGACCGAGCATACTTGGACAAAGCTTCAAACTCAGAAACATACTCAAGAACTGGTCTTCCACCCTGCTTGAGCTCTACAAACTTCTTAAACAGAACGGATTTCTGAGCTGTAGAAATGAACTTAGCTTCAAATCTAACTTGGAATTGCTCCCAAGTAATCTCTTCCTCTGGAGTATCAATGGTGATAGAATTCCACCAATCCGAAGCTCTCCCTTGAAGCTGTCTTGATGCAAGCTTCCTCTTAGTTGCATCCTCAATTCCCAAATTGCCAAAGATCCTTCTACAAGCATCAATCCATCTCTGAACTTCTATGGTTGATTCTGTTCCCAAGAAAACCTTTCCTCCAAGAGCAGTATAGTCTTTGCACAACTTAGCAAAATCCACTGGTTTTGGAGCTTGAACTTGAACTCCAACATCTACTGACTGTCCTGAAGTTGGTATCCTTCTCATGATCGAAGTCATCATAGCTTCGAACATCGCAGCATAGTCAGTAGCTCCCCCAACAGCACGGCTTTCCCTAGAAGCTTGTCTCTCACTTCGACTCATTCTTAATATCTACAAAAAGGAATGATTTAGAACACCTTGAGAAACAACTACATAAGGAGTTCAAATACTTCTAAGCTACTATATTATATATAGTAATCATCCATCAAAATGCAATTACGTCTCTTTTACGTAGTTACGTCAGCGAGCGTTGGCTAAAATCGATTAACCAAAGCTCTGATACCAAATGTGACGACCGTCCATGACTCCCGCACGAAAACAAGGAAATGGTGCGCTGAAAGGTGTGCCAGGCAGCCATGGACGATAGTCAGGGTAAGGTAAACACAGAAAAGTCTATCGTATTACTCACAGCGCATGGACAAAATACAATAGAAAATATACGTAGTGAAGCTTCATATAACAGAATCTCATCATATAAACTCTAATGGTTTGATACAACAATCAGCAAAGTCAATACATCAAGCCTCACTACATATCACTCAGAGAATATACAAACAAACAGTGGAACATCCAGTACATAGAGTAAGAAAACAATATGCAAAAGCCTCCAGCTCGTCTTCGTCATCAACAGCGTTGGTAGCCAAGAACAGCACCTGTCGCCTGCTACCTAGTCTGCCCATCCCAACATGGATGAACAGCCCAAGGTAATAAGAGTTGAACATAAAACCTTGAGTCAGACAACAGTCTTAGTGAGCAGTAAATTAACTATCAAACATACCAAAAGAGCATAAAGGGTAAAAGGAATAGGAACTCAACCATCCCACTCCACCTCATTCTACAGTGATAGCATCCAGACCCACTAAGCAGAAACAAGCACAACAAAGCAGACATTTAAAGTAAAGTAATTATCACTCGAGTCAAGGTCGATGTTTTCCAAGTACAAACCCCCAAGGCCTAAACCAAGATCAGATAAGCACTCCGAAAACACCGCTCTTGAGGCCGAATGATGATACAATCAAACATCCATGACTCTGGCTATCACTGTTATCATTGCCTCGATATCACCGTTAGTTGAATGACCGCCTGTCAAGGGCTAATGGTAACCCCGGTTCGAGACATAACTCCGCACGTCGTCGCAGCACGTGCCTAGGAATTTTCGCAACTACCCAGAGTACTAGCACGTCGTCGCAGCCCGTGCCTGAGACGTCGTCGCAGCCCGTCCCAACGTACTCTTGCTTTGAGCATGCTAGAACCTTCAATAACGATGAAATCTTAGCCTCCTAGTCATCCTCCTCGACGACTATTCTTATACTAGCCCAAGCGCCTCTCGAGCCCACCATTATCAACCAACTCGAATCGCATCATCGAGTTATCAACATGCTTGGAATGATCCCATCTGGATTAAACCAAGGCTTTCTCACATCATACTTTGCTTCATCGCATCATAGCAAAGTCCCATCTCAACATCATGGTTTGCCTCATCGCATCATGGCAAAGTCCCATCTCAACATCATCATCAAATCTATCCATATGAGCTTCAACATCCACTTCATATGCCACAAGCAGCTTTCCTTATTCAAGAGCCTCTCCACTTAGCTTTTGAATCATCTTCGACCAACTTGTCCAAATCAAGTTATCAATCAACTAATCAATCAAATCAAACATTAATCCAAGTAATCAATCATTCAAACAAGATCTAAATAAACAATTACAACAATAATGGCAATTTCGTAAATAAAGAGTTCAAGTCTAACATGCATCCTAACAAGCATGAATTATGAACAATATCTCTACATCTTGATGAATGAACTTGCATAAGTGAACATGTAGTAAAATAGATGTCAAAACTTCATAGATGATGGATCTACATGCAGACTTAGGGAAAATGCAAGAAATCACTATCTTTAACACATAAACAAGCCACCGATCCAATATACTCCTTTGGGTCCGTGTGAGAGATAACTACCACTCACCAAATCACTTAAACACCTCAAAAACAACCAACTTCAGATCTGGAGAGCAAGGAATCAAGCTTGATCCTCCAAAGCTCCGCTTCAAACGATGAAATCTCTCTTTGTTGGATGAAAATCTTCAACTTTGGCTCTTGGATCTTCGATTTGATCTTCAATTTAGATGGAAGGAATCACTAGATTAGAGTGGAGAAAAGAAGTGAAGAAGTGTTGTAGTCGAGCTCTCAAAATGGCAGCACTTCGTCGCTTCAAAATCCGTGCCAAAAAGTGAGGCGAACCCCTTCTATTTATAGGCAGAAATCCCCCTGAATCGGTCGTCCCCATGAGTCGCCCACGACCTAACTGCAGCCGACTCACGACTCATGCTTCATGCGACTCAACGGCCCACAGCTCACGACTTAACCCTTGCCGACCCAACCGACTCAACTACCTACGACTTAGCGACCTAACTGGGTACGCGGCATACGACCTAACTGAGAAGCCGTCCTAACAACTTACGACTCAACAGAGGTGCACGACTTAAGCCCAAGCGCCGACCTAACGACTCAAGCCCCTAACGACCCAACAGCATAACCGTCCTAACACACGCGCTACCCCGACCTAACTACACACAATACCACACGAGTTAGGCCTTATCTCGTCTACGACTTAACACACAGCCGACCCAACGATTTAAGCCTTAGGTCGTTCACTCACTAACCCGTTAACTACTATAAGTCGGCGTGTCTTCTTAAGTCGTTAACCCTATGAGTCGGTCACTACCTTAACTCGGTCTAGCACTAACACGCTAACCCGTCCAAACATATATGTCGCTCCATACCTTAAGCCGTAGCCTTCTTAGGTCGGTCACCCCATGAGTCGCTCACACGAGTCAACTTCCACCCGACTCACCTTCCTTACGACCTAGCTATCACACGGCCTAACTGTCCAACGACTTTACCCCTTAAGTCGCCTACCCGGTTAAATCGTTCCACCGACCTAAGCACCACACGACTCAACTCAGAACGAAGTAATACAACTAACAACTTAATTCATATAGTTTAACAATGTTTCGATCCGTAAAAATACGGGTCGTTACAATAATGATTGGTGGTTCGATACTGGAGAAACCATTCACATTTGCAAAAACCGTAATCTGTTCAAGAGTTACGAAGAAAATAAAGGAGAAGCCGACGAAGTTACTGGAGCAAATAAGGTTCCAAGTTCTGGGAAAAGGCACTATAGAACTTCCTCTCACCTCTGGAAAAGTTCTTACATTAGTCAATGTATATTATGTACCCGATATGTGTAAGAATTTGGTCTCTGGATACCTTCTTAGCAAAGGAGGATTCAAGATGGTGTATGAGTCTGATAAGCTAGTGTTGTCTAAGAATGGTAAATTCATTGGACAAGGATACTCTTGTAACGGCATGATTAAGTTGAATCTAATAAAGAAATCTTCTGTTTATATTGTTGATTCTATTAATTTATGGCATGGTAGATTAGGACATGTTAATTATAATTCCATTAGGAATATGAATAAATTAGGATTAATTTCTGATTGTGATTTCGATACCATCTCTAAATGTGAAATATGCGTTCAAGCAAAAATACACCGAAAATCTTTTAAATCCGTATAAAGGAAAACTGGTTTGCTTGATTTGGTATATAGTGATGTAGATGACTTAAAAAGTCATATCACCTATGGTGGTAACCAATACTATATAACATTCATTGATGATTATACTAGATATGCATATGTATATCTAATGAAAACTAGAGATGAGGCTTTTGATAAATTCAAAATTTACAAAGCAGAAGTCGAAACACAGTTAGGAGTTAAAATTAAAATATTACATTCAGATCGTGGTGGTGAATATTTCTCAAATGAATTCACCTTGTTTTGTAAACAACAAGGTATAATTCACCAATGTACTGCCCCATATACACCACAACAAAATGGTGTTGCTGAAAGGAAGAATAGAACTTTAGTAGAAATGGTTAATTCCATGCTCATAAGTTCTAATTTACCTTATAACCTATGGGGTGATGCTATATTATCTGCATGTTATATTTTAAATAGAGTACCATTTAAAAAGAATAATATTTTCCCTTATGAATTATGGTTTAATAGGAAACCTAACTAGACTTAAAGTTTGGGGTTGCTTAGCTTATGTTAGAACACTTGACCCTGAACGACCAAAGTTAGGAAATAGAGCATTTAAATGTGTTTTCATAGGATATTCACTTAATAGTATAACTTATAGATTTCTTATTCTTGACACCCTAGAAGTTATAGAATCTGTAGATGTAGAATTTTTTGAAAATCAAACTGTTGAGATCCCATTGAGATCATCTAGTCCAGAACGTAGTATGACTAATGATATCAATGACGATGATTATGCTCTTGCTCAAAACAGCAAGGAAGTGTCAGTACCAGATAATAGTACTGAACAACGGAGAAGTAAAAGATCGAGAATAGAGAAGGACTATGGTCCTGACTTCATTACATATCTTATAGAAGGCAGTAAGGACGAAGTCCTTAATGTGACTAAATATGTAATGAACGTTGATGATGATCCCAAAACTTATTCTGAAGCTACGAGTTCCAGAGATTCAAATTTCTGGAAAGAAGCTATCAATGATGAAATGAATTCCATAATGTTAAACCAAACTTGGGTTTTAACTGATTTACCTCCTGGTGCTAAACCTATAGGATGTAAATGGATATTCAAGAAAAAGTTGAATACAAATGGATCCATTGATAAGTTTAAATCCAGATTAGTTGCTAAGGGATATAAGCAAAGACATGGAGTAGATTATTTTGATACATATGCTCCAGTTGCTCGCATATCTTCTATACGCTGTTTAATTGCACTTGCATCAATTCATAAATTAGTCATACATCAAATGGATGTAAAGACTGCTTTTCTAAATGGAGATTTAGAAGAAGAGATATATATGGAACAACCTGAAGGTTTCAAAACCCCAGGCCAAGAAAAGAAAGTTTGCAAATTAGTAAAATCTCTTTATGGCCTGAAGCAAGCTCCCATGCAATGGCATGAGAAGTTTGATAAAGTTGCACTGTCATATGGATTCATTGTTAATGATGCTGATAAATGTATTTATAGCAAATCGGATAACAACGGTATTGTTATAATATGTTTATACATTGATGACATGCTAATATTTGGTTCCAATATATCCTGTGTGAATGAAACTGTAACGACCTGCTATTTTGGACCATTCAAATCGACAATAAAACCGTACATGTCCGACTTGAATAATTCAAAATACCGCGTTGTTAATTTAAATTTGGAAAAACTTATCATTTATAGTAAATACTTCAATCACAGATCACAGACACAGAGTAAATAATGCAGCGGAATAGATAAAGAATAGTAGTTCATGAAGCTACTATATACATCAGAGTTAGAAAAATACAAACGAATAGTTCAAATGCGGTGAAGTCTCCAATGCAACAGATGACTTCTCTGAACCAATCAACTGGAAAGGCTGGAATCTGAATCGATAGTTGGATTTCCAAATGAAGCTTTGAACTCCAAAGGTGACTCTCAAATGCTGTATCACTCAGTCTGTCCCGAGCGTAAAGTAAAACACAAAACACTCGAGTCAGGATTAACATTATTATATCAATAAATCCAACTCAAGTGAAATATCAACTGAAATACAAATAACTTAAAGGATGTTTGGGATAACCACCCTCTAAGGGTCCATGGAACTTTCTACAAGGTAGAAATATACACTATAACACCGTGGTCATTTCAGCTTAATTTAAACTTCAAAACCAAATCTCATTTTCACTTCAAATATCTCTATATTTCCCAAAATAGTATATATATATTAAATAATTTATACAGTAAAGTATTTTCAATTTCCTCAACTTAACAAATCGTTCCAACATCAACCCGACCTTCCCATTCAAATTTAAATTCAATCTCAATTTATCAATTTAAATTCAACTCAATTTCTAAAATAACCACTTAAATTTATCGATCTCAAATTCGGATTTATAATCACAAATACCCCATTATATTTCCATATATTTCAAACTTTAAGTATTCAACGTTTCATCTAAATTTTCATTCAATTTAGTTTTCTAAATAATAAATTCAAATTTAGTTCTGGTTTCGACATAGTGGATGTTGCTACATTGTGTTGTAGTGGCACCGGATCGATTCCCAGCGGCTACAATAATGAGACATAGTGCATGGCCACTTATAAAACCGGCTTAACCAAAGGTCAGGGCGACATAGTCTCCCTGTCCCCAAAGTTTTTTGTCAAGTTCTAGTGGTCCAGTGGTTTCGACATAGTGGATGTTGCTACATTGTGTTGTAGTGGCACCGGATCGATTCCCAGCGGCCACAATAATGAGACATAGTGCATGACCACTTATAAAACCGGCTTAACCAAAGGTCGGGGCGACATAGTCTCCCTGTCCCCAAAGTTTTTAGTCCCCAAAGTTTTTTCAAATTATTTCATTCAAAGTTTTTAACTTTTTCAGTTTTTCATGTCTGCTCATCATGTCCTTCTCCCATCCCCTTCCGTACCTTCCTCTTCCAATCCCATACTTCCCGTACCTAACACATCTTCTCCTCTCCGTCCTTCAACTGACCACCGGTCCATTCCTCCTCCTCCTCTTCAGTCCGATATTGTTGCATCTTCTAACCTTACTTCATCATCTGTCCTTCCAGCTGTGGTACATCATATATCCAGTCAACTCAACCCCATCCCCTTTAATCATTCTCCACCCCCTACTCCTCCTCCTCCTGACGATGTCCCTCCCTCTTCTTTGATCCACACCAATCCCATTGTTCCACCTTTTCCATCTGAACGCTTCCCTTCCCTTGGTGCCACCACTTCATCTGCTCCTCCTGCTTCATGGACCTCTCTCTTTAACTCGAGACCTAGGAAAGCTGGTTCTTACATTCCTAAGCATTTTGATGTTGATTACACTGGCTTTTCATTAGAACCCCCTTAGGAAGTTCTGAATGAGGGTATAAAGGCATGGTCTGGCTGCCTTGTTGGATCCTTTTTGGCTGGAAATGTTAATTATATGGCAGTTAAAGATCACCTACAAAAAGTGTGGAAGCTTAAAGGATCATATGACATTTTTTTTGACAATCAAAATTACTATTTCAAATTTGCCTCTAAAGAAGACAAAAACAATATTTTGCGACGTGATCCCATGTTTATACGTGGCCAGATGTTTATCATCACCAAGTGGAATCCATCACTATCTTCAGCGCAGTCGGAGGTGAGATTGGTGCCAATCTGGATTCATTTTTATAGAATTCCTATAATGCTGTGGTCTTTGATGGGTATTAATTGGATAGCATGTCACATTGGGAAGCTTGTTTGCTTTGATGAGAACACTGAAAGGATGAAAAGATTTGAATATGCTAAATGCTTAATTGAAGTATCTCCTGATAAAGAACTGCCTCACTTCCTATCTATTGGAGATGATTCCTGCCCTAACATTCAGATTGAATACTCATGGAAACCTCTAATTTGTGTTACATCTTCTACTTTTGGTCATGCTTCTGACCAATGTGAAAGGAAAAATGATCAACAAGATGGAGGTATGCTTGGTAAATCTACAAGTAATGCTTCAGCTGACCATAAAGTCAAGAATGTGGAAGAAAATCAGGTTGATAAAGATAAAAGGGGTTTCTTTGTAAGAAGCAAAAAGAGTATAAAAGCTGGCCAAAAGTTTTGGAGAAAAGTAAATAGGGAAAAAAGTAGCAATAATGATATGGAAGGTGGTAAGGTAGGCAGTCTCACTAATGTGAATCAATTAAGCAAAAGGAATGATGAAGATTCAGTAGAACAAGTGCTGGAACAAAATGAATCAATAAATATTGCTACCTTGGAAACTAACAGTAGTACAATCAAAGACTCTGAAATGAATCAGCATCTTATTTCCACTGAGGATGTCATGAAGCAAACATTGAATGTCTTGGAGTATGATAATTGCAGTACTATTCAGAAAGTTGGTGGAATACACAATATAACAATAGATCCTGATAAGAATAAAGCAATACTTGATAATACAACTCATGATGACTGTGAAGTGTCTACACACAATGCATTCTCTGTGCTACAGGAAATTAGTGAAAATGAAGAGGATATTCAACAACACTTTTCTCAAATTCCTGAGTTGCACAACAATTCTTTATGCACTGACATGCACAATGTATCTCCACAAACAATATCCCCTTCTGTAATCTCAACTCCCAACATTCAAATCAATCCAGCTTCTCCTTATTCTTCCCTTTCACTCCTAAATCATATCTTTAATGACATCATCAATCCTTCAGCTACATCAAATATTCCCATCCCTATTCAACCTAACTTTCCTGATTCCTCAGCCAAAAAGAAGAAAGGTCGTCCAAAGAAAACGAATAAAATACCCACAATTGACTTGGACAATGGTATCAACTTCTCCATTGAACAAATTGGGCTTGAAGTTTTGTCTCAAAATAATAAGGTTAACTCATCCTCTGGGGTCCAAACCAGAGCTTCAACTTCATCATTATTTTAATGATTGAAAACATAGGCTTTTGGAATGTTAGAGGTGCTAACTCCATTGACAAGCAACTTGAAATTTCCAACCTTATTTCTTCTCACAGCATTCAACTAATGGTCATTTCTGAAACTAAACTCAATCATGAAACCACTGTTAAAGCTCTCTCCAACATTAGACATGACTGGAGCAGTATTCACAATTTATCACAAGCTCCTTTTGGTAGATTACTAATCCTATGGAATCCTATGATCTTTTCCATAACCCCCATCACTGTCCACAGGCAGTTCATACACTCTGAAATAATACACGTCCCCTCTTCTTCTACTTTTCTCCTTACCTCTGTTTATGCTGACAATAATGCTACTCAGAGGCAAATCTTTCTTGACATATTACCTTCTCTACAGCAGTCCAATCTGCCTTGTATCTGTCTTGGTGATTGGAACTGCATGCAACTTTCTTCTGATAAAAGTGGGGGAACTCCGTTATCCTACAGCCAGACAAGACCTCTTAACAAAGCCATATATGATGCCAACCTCATTCCCACTTCCAACTCTGGTGCTTTCTTTACTTGGAATAACTCCAGTAAACATGGGAAGAGAACGTACTATAAACTTGATAGAGTTTATACTAACTTCTCCACCATCCTCAAATGGCCTAATCTATCTACCTTTATCCCTCCCCCATCTTTTTCAGACCATTCCCCTCTCATCATTTCCTGGGATAAGGACACTGTGAGAAGACGATCCTCCTTTTCATTTTTTAATAACTGGTCTAAACACCCAGATTTCACAAAAATTGTAAAATATGGATGGAACTATCATACTTTTGGCAACCCCATGTTTGTGTTGCAGGCTAAACTCAAGAATTTGAAGATTCAACTGAAGGAATGGGCTCAGCAAACATATGGTAATGGGAATAGCTTGTCTTCTTCTATACGTGAAAAATTATTTCAGGTACAACTGGAAATACAAAGAAGCCCTGACCAACCTCAGCTGATTATTAATGAAAGCTCTATGCTTAAGGACCTCTCCAAAGCTCTCATTGAAGAAAATAAGATGGCTAGGAAAAAGGCAAAACAGGACTGGCACCTGAATGGTGATAAAATTCATCCACCTTCCACAAAAGTCTAAAAATTCAACAGGCATCTGCAAATATTTTCTCTATTCTTGATATGCATGGTCATCCTTGTGATACTCTAGATTCAATTCAAGAAGCCTTTATGGACTATTTTCAGCATAACCTTGGGAGGTCTCAAGTCCCCTCAATCTCTAACCATCAATTTACTCAGTATCAACTCCCTCATATACCTGATGTCATGATAACTGATTTAATTAAGGAAATTTCAGATTCTGAAATCAAACAAGCTATCTTTGGATTAAACTCTCAAAGTTCTCCTCATCCTGATGGATTTAATGCCCATTTCTTCAAAGTCACTTGGGATATTACTGGAGGGGACTTGATCAAGGCTGTTAAGAATTTTTTCACACACAGTAAACTTACCTCTGGTATTAATGCTACTAAACTTGCACTGATCCCTAAAACTAACCATCCTATATCAGTTGATCAGTTCAGACCCATTGCTTGTTGCAATGTTATATATAAGTGCATTGCTAGGATATTGGCAGCTAGAATGAAAACTCCTTTGGATAGTTTGATCTCTGTTAATTAGAGTGCATTTCTTCCAGGTAGGGACATAACTGATAATATACTCCTTGCTTCTGAACTTATGAAGGGGTATAATAGGAAACTCATCTCTCCCAGATGTGTCCTTAAGCTTGATATTCAGAAAGCCTATGACACATTACAGTGGAAATCTATCATTTACATTTTGCATAAGATGAATTTTCCAATCCCTTTCTTATGTTGGCTGTATACATGTATTTCTACTGTCAATTACTCCCTTAGTATCAATGGTAATATATTTGGATACTTTAGTGCTACCCAAGGAATTAGACAAGGTGACCCAGTGTCCCCTTATCTATTCATCTGTGTAATGGAGCTGCTCACTGTTATTCTTTCTGATGCTATGTGCAATAAGCTTATTGATTATCATCCACTGTGCAGGAAGAATAGTATTTCCTCTCTCCTTTTTGCAGATGACTTACTTTTATTCACTAAGCCCAATTTGAAATCCATTACTGGGGTCACAAAAGTTCTTGATACCTTTGGTACCTTGTCTGGACTGAACATCAACAGAAGTAAATCTAGATTATTAATTGCTGCTCTCCCTGATGATGATAAAGAGATAATGTACTCTATGTCTGGCCTCTCTCCATTTTCTGATAATGAATATTATCTTGGGGTGCCTCTTTGTGATTCTAGAATTAGGACTTTCCAATGCTTACAACTATTTGAAAATATTACTACCAAACTTGCTAGTTGGAAAGTTTCTAGATTTTCGATGGCTGGTAGACTTGTGATTATTAAATCCATTACTTTTTCCATGTGTGTTTATAATGCCAGAATTTTCATTCTCCCAGCCAAACTCATTAACATGGTTAACTCAGCTTTAAATCACTTTTTATGGCACGGTAATCCCTTCTCTAAGAAAATGATTCCAATTTCCTTTAGCAAACTATGTTGTCGATAGGAAAAAGGTGGACTTGGAATCATAAACATAAGGAACTAGAACCTTGCTACACTATCTGCAAGAATTGACAAGCTATTAAGGAATGACAAAAATCTGTGGGCTTCTTGGTGTAGGCAATACCTCATACGTCAAAGCAACTTCTGGTTTATTTCTTCTCCAACTGACTGTAGCTGGTCTTGGAGAAATATATTGAGAGGTAGACAATTATTTCTACCTCTGGTGCAACAGAGAATGAAAGAAATCAACAAGATATCTTTTTGGTTTGATCCATGGCCTTCAAAAGGAATCATTTTAGCAAATATAATTGATTATGAGATGAGAAGATCCACTGGGATTGGTAATACTGCTACTCTATCTAGGTTTTGGGCTGATGATAGTGTCTCCCTTCCTCATTATAGCTCTGCAGTGGTAAGAACTGAATGGACTGCTATACATAATAGGAAATACAAAATCAGTGATGCTCATATGACTTGGAATGACAGAGTGCATTCAATTAAAAATGTTTATAAGGCCCTTGATCCATCAATGCAACTGCCTACTCTTATTTGGCATTCTCGTATCTGGGATCATGGTTCTGCTCCTAAAGAGAACCTGTACATGTGGAAGGTAATGATGAATGGTACCCTGACCCTAAGCAAACTCAAAGGCTATGGGGTTGTTCAATGTGACAAATGTCTGTTCTGTGGAGTTGGGGTGGAAACGGTTGCGCACTTATATTTTGAATGTGATTTCACTTTCCACCTATGGAGTTCCATATTGCAATTTAATGGTTATCACAGGCCAATGAGAAGCTCATGCATGGAATGGTACAACATCTTCAAGGCAACTAGATGGAAGAATGAGAGAAGTAGAAAGTTGTTAAGAATTTTGAAGAAGGTATTGTACTTTGTGTGGATGGAGAGGAACAATAGGGTGTTTAAAGGGAAAGCTTCCTCTAAACATGTATTGGTCCTTTCTATTACTAGTAACATATAATTTTGTGTATGCCTTCGTCACTCATGTGGTGGTCTGATTGTTGTAATCCGTTATTCTGATATTTTTGGTTGTTAATAAAATGGTAGGGGACCATTTCACCCCGCTTGCTTTGCAAAAAAAATTCATTTTTATTCAATTTAGTTGTTAAATAACAAATTCAACTACGTTGATTTCGAATATAGATCCGAATCTCAACATAAACCATTTAAATTCCAATATAGTTCAAGGCTTTAATATTTAAATGTTCTATATAACAGTTTCATATAGATCTCGATTTAACCTCATTATTATTTAGTCTTGAAATACTCCCTTATTAGATTCAATATCATTTAAGTAACCTTAAATTACATTTACTCGATATTTTCTTTAATTTATTTAAACGTGAAATATTCATTAAATAACTTAAATCAAAAATCCAGTTATAAAATCATACCCTTTAAATTTCCCATTCAAAAATTTCAAATCGATTTAATTAAATAAATCCTTATTTAAATACCATTTTTATAAACCCAAATTCATCTCCCAATCTTAATTATTCAATTTATTACAAGAGAATCTATTTGAAATATAGATTTACATAAATACTTAACCATATTATATGTATTAAATCAATCTAATTTAAATCAAATATTACTACTAAATCTATATATACAATTTTCATTTATATAATATCTTAAGAATCAAATTAAACCATATATTTCTTTCCAAAATTATAGAAATTATTTTCAAAATATTTATATGGACCAACGGTGTCTGTATATATTTCCTATCATATAGTCAAGTGCTACGTATATTTATCATTTCAATTCGTATACTAAATATATACGGGTGGATATCATTTCAACCCGAAATCCCAAATTCAATTAAATGAAAATTGCTTGGGTTTATCATTTCAACCCGAAATCCCAAATTCAATTAAATGAAAATCGCTTGGGTTTATCATTTCAACCCATAACGATTTTCTCCTATTCTAAAGTCTGTTCGGGTATGTATCATTTCAACCCATAGTGATTTCTAAATTACAAGGAACTTACAGAGTGATAACAGAAAATACAATAAAATAACAGGCATATATCGTTAATAACAATATAATATAAACAACCGGATATGGTGTCATATCCCGCAGGTGAACAGTTACAGATAATAGCATATATAACAATTCAAATAACTACAGTCTCATATTTCAATTGTCGTTTCAATTGAAATCAAATTTAATAAATAAAAGAACGTTAATCGTGAGTGATTGCTCACCTTTCGAGGCTAGAGAAAGATTGGAAATGGGTTACGAATCCAAGAATGAATTTCCAAAACGAACAAGATTGACACGAATCACGGATAAGCTGACAAATAGGAATAGACGAATTCAAATTAAAACGGGATCGATGAAGAAGATACATCGCATATAAAATTTTCAGAAAAACCAATTTAAAACGTATATTTTCAAATCACAAATAAAATTATATATATATATATATATATATATATATATATATATATATATATATATTTTAACATCATTGTTTTAAAATTGAACACGTACAAAAATAAACATATATTTACAACTATATATATGTTATATATATAAACTTATATTCAACTTACAAGTCAAATAAGCAATTAACCCAAAATCATTAGAACAACCTTATACATATAATATATATACTACCACCTTTGTCCTAACTTATATAACTAGTATATATATCCTCAAATAGATAAAAAAAAATGTTTAAATATGAATACCTTAATATAAACTATTATATATGCAGATTCACCAACCTACTAGTATAAATTATATAGTAACCTATATAACCCCATTATGACTCATACTTTAAAATATAACATATATAAATTAGATTTAAATAAACACATCGAAATTCTATAAATGCGTAAAACTGAGAAACATATGCAATACTTAAATGTTAAAATTTTGACTTATATACTATTTTTCAAACCGCATATATACAAAATATGAATGCAAACCGCTTGTAAATAAAAGTTAACATATTCCATCCCATCTCGTGTAACTATCATATGCATGTAAAAATCTAAAATAAAATTCTTTATATACGAGTATGCTTACTAAAACTAAACTCATTTTAGAAATCATTATTTTATAAAACCCATACGTTTCTTTCATCAATTTCAAATTGAATGTCTATATGCTAAGGCTATTGCTGAGCTATCTTAGAGATATTAATATACAATTTAGTAGATACTTCCAAATATCATATGTGTACATCTCAAACAGAATAGGTACACTTGAAAATAAAAATATGTTGTAAGTCTATATACAGTAATACTATATATTTTTAATACACTATTAAATTTTATAGCTGCAACTTGTAATTAACTACAACAAATAGTATACCCTACTAACCTATTATATACGATTTCATGCACAAAACAAAACAAATATATTTTAATATATACGAGTTTCTTTGCTGCAAAACTTAGGTATAAACGAATAAAATAATACTTTAAATACATAATATAAAATTAATTTATTATGAAACAAACGTACCCCATTTATACACAGGTTGACACGCACGACCTAGTGGAGCAGGAAGCTCAGTCCCGAGAAAGCGGATGAGAGAGTTCGGTCACAAGTGGAGGCCGAGTCGGGGTTGAACGCGGCGGAGGGAAGGCGGTGTGGGTGAGGCCAATGCTTGCCTATGGGGTGATGGTGGTCGCAGCACAGGTTGTGGCCGAGAAGAGATAGAGGTCAAAGTGGTTGAGGCGGCTCTCGGCCAGAGGGTGAGGAGCGAGCAGGGAAGTGGTCGCGGTGGGTGACAGGTTTGAGGCGGACGAGGTTGGTTTGAGGCTGCCGAGCCTTGGCGTGCGATTGCGGGAGGAGGAGTTGGTGAAGAGGAAAACGTGCGGAGGTCAGGGAAATAGAAGGAGCAGAGGGTCTGAAAGAATACAGTGGGAAGAGAATGGGGAAAAAGGAGGAGATTGGGTGGAGTGACGTGAAGAAATAAAATATGGGTTATGTACATTTGTTTTAGAATGAAGGAAATAGCAGGGAGGGGAAGAAAGAATCAGAGCAATTTATAAAGGAAACGAAGTGAATAGAATAAAATATATGTGAAAGCTAATGCAACGGTCAGTGAAGAATGGGACGGATCAGAAAAAAATTTGAAATTTATGGAGATGTAACAGCTGATTTTTAAATATTTACGTTTATTTTGGAGGAACAATTTCTTACCTAAAAACAATGAAGACAGAGAGAAAATAGAGGACGGCACAAATCAATCAAGTGAATAAAAAAGGCAACGAAAAAAACGGAACAATTAGAAACGAAACGTATCGAATTAAATAATGGCAGTAACGGTCACCCATTTATTAAGCTGACTAATATTAAAGCAATTGATTTATACGCGTTTAAAATTTGAAACGCAAAGGAAATCAAATGTTCACGGATCCGGTACCGATACAGTTACCGGTTTTGTTGATTCCGCTGTGTACCGGACTTCAAAACACAGAAATAAATATACCGTAGAGATCCGCTTGATGAGACGATCACAACAGTATATAGATATCAGTGGTACGATTGAATTATAAAAATTCAAATTTTCTACTAGCGGAAAGTGCATAAAAATCGTAGAAAAATAAGATCGACGGGGTTAAAGAAATCCAAATTCGGAAAAACGAAAAATGACGTCTCAGTCAGAAGATAGTTTAGAATTTTTCTATGTAAAAATGTTCAGGTTTGGAAAATATTTTATTATCAACAATTATTAGCTGACTGGAATGGAATAGAATTACTCAGTAAAATAAACCTCCACATAATTAATTGAAATTTTACCATCTGCTATATTTAATTATGCATAATCCAAATATTAAAACTTTATTTCAAAATTTTATTATTAAAATTTCTCAAAATCCAAATTAAATACGTTATAAAACCAATTAAAAATTAATAAAATTTTATGGGTCGTTACAGAAACTAAAAAGTTTCTGTCTTCTAAATTCGATATGAAAGATCTAGGAGAGGCTGATGTAATTCTGGGAATTAAAATTGTTAGGAAAGAGGGGGAGTTATTACTAACTCAATCCCATTACATAGAAAAATTCCTACAAAAGTATGGTCATTACGATGACAAACCAGCACCAACTCCTTTAGATTCTAGTATTAAATTAGAAAAGAACACTAGACGTACTATCTCCCAACTGGAGTATTCCAGTGTTATTGGGAGTCTTATGTATGCTATGCCTTGCACTAGACCAGACATTGTGCATGCTATAAGTATATTGTGTCGATTTACGAGTAATCCAGGTTTCGAACATTGGAAAGCCATTTCCAGAGTTTTAGCTTATTTGAAAGGAACCATTGAATATGGTTTATCTTATAAAGGATATCCTGCTGTAATAGAAGGATATAGTGATGCAACCTGGAACAATGTGGAATCCAAATTCAATTCTACGACTGGATGGATCTTTACATTAGGAGGCGCTGCTGTGTCTTGGGCTTCCAAGAAGCAGACCTGTATTTCTGACTCAACAATGTTGTCAGAATTGATTGCATTAGCAGATGCATGTAAAGAAGCGGAATGGCTTAGGAATTTATTAATGGAAATCCCCTTGTGGAAGAAGCCATCTCCAGCAGTCTTGATTAACTGTGACAATCAAGCAACAATATACAATGTGTCTAATAAGACATATAATGGAAAGTCTAGACATGTGAGTCTAAGACATCAAATGGTGAGACAGTTACTCAAAAGAGGAGTTATAACTGTTGACTACATAGAAACGAAGAAAAACTTGGCTGACCCACTTACAAAAGGTCTTCCAAAGGAAATGGTTTCTATAAAGTCATAAGAAATGAGACTAAGGTCTGTGAATGAAGGTTGATCATCCTTAACAGAAACCCAACTTATGTCTTAAAAAGGATAGAAAAAGTTCAATGGGTACCAACAAGTTAAGAGAATGATTATGAAACACTAAATTGATAATCCCATAATATTTAGTGTTGGATTCTGCAAGAACAAAGGATGGATATATATCCTTAATAAGTCTAGAAACCTTAAAAGGTGTATCGCAGAAACACCTTAAGAGACTTACCTATATGAGTATGGAAATCAGGCTGTTTCCTAGGAAAGTAAGACCGCTTTCTAAGTAGACTCATGAACCAAGATTTAAGCACATGGCCATTAACGTGCAGAGCAATACAGAACACTTTACCTAAGGAAATCAACATGTGTGATTGTTCCGGTTTTATCATTAGGGATACTTGGTTCAAGATTCGTTCACCATAGAATCTCGATAAGGCTTTGAATGATTTACACTAAGTAAAGGTTCAAATCCAAAAGATACCTTTTATTTATGTGTTGGTTTTCACGATGATGCAAAACTTGATCTTAGAACTACATAGGCTTGATCCCACTTGGGTATGTAGGAAGTCACTCTAGTGATTCAGCCGTCCTATTATTTATTTATTTTTTATTTTGAAAATTGTGAGAGATTGTTGTAAAATTTTAAAAATGCTTTGGGTTTGGGTTTTTGTTTTTGGAAGAGTAGAAGAAAAGAAAGAAGGAAGGAAGAAGAAATCAAAGTCCCACATTATAGAAAGCTATACAATATACTTGTACAAATATAGCTTTCTCAAGTGGATGATGGGGCCTTGGGGCTCCCACATGTTTGCTTTGTTGTGAGGAGAGAGGTCATGCAACACCACACGCGCGCCGCCGCCGTCCGACCGAACCGAACCGGGTCGGATACGGGTTTCGGGTTCGGATCCGAAAATACTTTTGGACCGTATATGTACAGTAACGGGCCAGATTTCGGCCCGTTAAGGACCCAGAACCGAAAATCTGAATTTAGATAAAGGGCGGGAATTTGTAACGTTTTCTAAACGTAAAACGTTACAAACTGAATGGACGCGACGTTTGAATTACAACGGTTTTCTGAACGTTGCAAACGAAAGGTTGCGACGTTTAAGTTTGAATCTGTTCGTAACAGTTACGAACCGTTGCAAACGGTCGTGACGCTTGGCGAATAGACACCCCCTCACGTCTATAAATAGCGATGCCCAGAAACAGTTGCAAATAGTTTGAATCCTTCTTCTTCTTCCCCGAGCATTTCTGCGATGCCAGAAACTCTTGCTCTGTTTTGCGACGCCTCCAAGGTGTTGCAGATTCAGAAACCATTGCAGAATTGCTCTCTTCTTCCTATTCAATCTGTTGCTACAAATTGCATCATCAGATAGAGTTTCTGAAGTGTTCTTGGTCGGATCAAAGTCGTACAAACTTTGAATCCGATTACGCTGTTATAGGGCTTCTTTGAATCCTGAAAGTCGATAGTTCGATAACCCGTTTGTATCTGGTGGGTTGAACTATTGTCCGAAAGAATCTATTCCATAGATCCTTGAAGTCGGAAGTACAGCATTGTCATCATCACTATCGCCATTAAATCCGTCTCGAACCGCAAAATCCCCACCATCAATGTGATGGTAAAAGTTGGCCTACCTTGAGAGAAGAATTGAACTCAACAACCCTGACTTCTTTAATAATGAATTGAGAGGATTGAAAGGTTCGTTGGGCCAATAAGGTGATCAAAATAAGCTCGTCTCCGTTACACGTTAAGCTAAAAGATGGAAGTTTGATAATACAAAAACTAATCCACCCATACTCGTAAGACGAGTTGGCAGTTCAAATTTCAATTTGAATGCTAGATTTCAATGTTAAATTTACACATAGATGAACCTTATAGCATTACCATGCACAAAAATCTCCCCCAAACACGAGTTGCGCTTTATGAAATCGAACTCCATCCAAAACCACAAACACCCCTTCACGCAAGCTATTACCCCATCTTGATGAATCCAAGCAGGGTCGAGCTCCTCAAATTTCGACCTGATGCACGCAATACACCGAATAGGGACATTGATTAGTTTATTTACATATATTTTCAAATTGTAGAGTTTTCTCTTAATTGTAAACTCTTGCAAGCAATTATGAAATATGTATGTATTAAACATATGTGCAAAGATTGTAGAATCATTATTCTTAAATAAATAGAGCTAATTCATATATTCACATGAGCTGTTGCTTGCAAATTCCGAATATGAATCTTTCATGTTAGTTTGTTAGCTTTTAAGCTTAAATAATTGATATTATTTTCAATATTGCAGACTCTTGCTACTAACTACTACACAAAAAATAAGCATACATTTGTTTTTTGAGTAGTGTATATTAAGTGCACATTTTAAGAATAATAGTTATATAGTAGAAAATACAAAAACAAAATTATTTCAAATACCTATTATGTCATTGCACCGTTGAATTGGTGGACTTACAAAAGATGATAAACAACTTAACATGTGTTGTTGGTCGCTATTTGAATAATTTCAAATACTAGAGGAGATCTGAGCCTTTCAGAACATGATCTCCTATGGTATAAATAGGAGAAATAATGCACTTACACAAGGAGCGTAAATTGAAAGCATGATATCTCCATTATCTCTTGTAATTAAATTAAACTCTCAAAATAAAAAACTATAACAAACGTTGATTTTTTTTTTTTAGATCGAACAACTCTGTGTTGTGTATTGTTTATTGTCTTATTAGCCATTTTACTCTTATTTATTTCTCGTTTTACATTTTTAATAACTTTTTTAGTGAGTAGACTTCACTAAATGTCTAATTTCGAGATTGGCTAGAAATCTAGTCAATAATAACAAAATAGTTATTTATGATTCAAAGTCTACGGAATTTAATTTTGGTTAAATCATATGTGATGCATGATAATCTTTTAACAAGCAATCCAATTTTCAAATTGGATGCACACATACGGATCATACGCGATTTCATAAATATGGAAGACTAAAATCTACTTTCATAAATATCGAAGACTAAAATCTACAAATCTCGATCTTGCTCACTTGATTTTGCTAAAAAAAACATATATTACACTATTTTAGAAGAAATATATAATGTATAGAATCAATTTATGTGTTTTATTCTTTCAATACAAAATTTTATGTCTACACGTAAAAATTTATTTAATGTCTCGCATCATCTAAAACATGTGATAACTATATAATCAATTAGGTATCCTCCATTTATAAATTGGCTTTTGAAGCGAACTCTGTCTACTTTGGATCATTACAAATGGTATAAAAATATAACATTTGAAATCTGTTGGCAACGTAATGGACATGTTCGACATGCATGAACGTGAAGTTACTCTACTGGGTGTTAATATAGTTTTGGACGTCGGTTATTGAAAATGTGATGGCATGTGATGTCATATATTGTCTAGTATTAATCAATTGGGTATCGGCCCCTTGTAAACTATCTTTAGAAGTTGAGTTGTTTGGTTCATAACAATTTATAATCTTACTTTATATGTGTTCCTAATAACGCAAACTTGAATTTTACTTGATTAGTTGTAAATTATTTTGAACGCATAATCGAATATATGAAACTTTTTGAGGAGCGACATATGAGCAATGAAAGGGCATCAACATCAGCAGTAGCATAGAGGAAGGAAATAGCACGCATCGATACTAGAGTATAGTTATACAAGCTTATTATTATCACATTTGTGAAGCAAGCTTGAAAGACTTTCGCGCAAATGCAAAATCAGGTACGTTCTTTTAATATCACATTTATGAAGTAGGCTAGAAAGACTTCTAAGCAAATGCAAAATCACAACCATCTTTATGCGCGATAAAGAAAGGACGTTGAATATAAACATCCATGTATTTTTGACAATCAATTCTCTCCGATTTTTTTATATGTGTTATTTTATTTTACCAGTAAAATTTAGTTACTTTTTCATTAATTATCTGACTGCAATATAACTTCATTTTTATTAATCTTGCCAATAAAATTTAATTTTAAAGTGGTGCTAAAAGCACCGGATTTCATGCTATTGGCATTGTGTTTGATGGAAAATTGCAGATCAAACAACTGTTTAATCAGTGGTCTTCCACCGAAGACAGTGTAAAAAAACAGAAATGAAAATTTCCAACACCTTTACCATTTTGGTAGTCTTTTTTCCCTCTTTTGTTTCTGCTTAGCTTTACGCTGTGTAAACCACATGCTTCACCGCATAAAATTAAATAACCACAATTTTCAAATATACGAAGAAATCTTATCTAATGCGACATGCATGAATCGCTACAAGAACATAGATTGAAAATGTAAACTTAATGAAGTGGCTATGGCGACGTTCACAATAAACTCTTTGGCATAATCATACATTTACGCTATACGCGTCTTATGCATAAACATAGGAACTAGCAAAGAAACACCGTCATTTGGCAGTCAACTTACTAAGTCTCAAGCTCCACTCGGCTCCTCTTTTCTTCTCTCTTTATAAACACCTCAAACCCCCTCCTCCCTCACCAAACCTACAATCCAATTTCAACAGAATTCTCCATTCCAACAATCAGACTTTGAGATTTTTTATTTTTATTTTTTTACATATTCGTCTGTGATATATCTGTATCTATCATGTGTCTTTTTATTATATTAGATATGTCTTTTTATTATATCTTTCTATTGATTTTTGCAGTTTTCTATTTTCAAAAAAAAGTCGAACTTAGATTCATCGCAACAGATTTCAAACTGGACTTCGGAGAAAGTATTGGGTTTTATCGACATTTGCATGTAGAAGTAGCAATCACAAGGTGTAAATGTTAATCAACGGTAGGCACAAATAATCATGTTTCATTATGTATGGTAAAAGTGGTAGACGATGGTCATGATTTTTAACGGGCAATTACGGCTCTATTAAATGAACTTGGACATACGAAACACTCTTGAAAATTATGGTTATCTTCCGCATTGATACAACGAATTTGGGTTTTCTACAACGTTCGAGTAATGATGATGTTAAAAGTCTTGCAGCTTTAGAATTTGAAAATTTATGTAAGGACCGACCTAATCGGTAATGTTGTATTATTTTTATGGATGTGTTCTAAGTTTTTTTTATGTTGTTTTAATTTGATGTATGTGTTCTGAGGTTTTTTTATGTTGTTTTAATTTGATGTATGTGTTCTGAGGTTTTTTTATGTTGTTTTAATTTTAATGGATGTATTTTAAGTGTTCTAATATCGTTTGATGTGTTTTCGCATTTAGTTTTAGTATAGTTATAGTTATTAATTAAAACATATTGATAACGAACATACATTCCTCCCCAACCACTTTTATGGAAACACCTTCCTTCTTCAAAAGCATTTCCATGATACAAAAATCACTCCTCTTTCTTTACCATTTCCCTTTTAGATTTCTCTTTAGTTTTGCATAATTTTGCAAAGAACACCTATAACCAATGCATTAGCTATGTTTTCGAAACGAAAGATCAATAATAAAAATCAAAATAATATAGAAGCGGACTTCATACATGAATTTCAGTATAAACCAGAAATCTAAATAAACAGGACTGCCACAATCAATAACTAAAGTTGTAGTTTTATACAATGGAAAATTCAGTTTTGATACAAAATTTAATATAAGCAATCCCGACAATTAAATCACCTTCTGAATTCCTCCTATGCAAACACAGACGAATCCAAAGACTTCACACTTCTTGTATCTAATTTTGTCTCCATAATGCTCCCTTATATAAGCACCCTCATCGATAATGCTTGATTACAAAAACTTGCATTTTCAATAGCATTAATTCTCAAGTAGCACCTCAATAGGGAATATAGAAGTTCACAAACGATAAAATAAAATAAAATAAAAACCAATTATATGCAAACAAAAATCCAAAGTACCACCTAGTTTATCTTAAACAAATATTGGTTTCACTAAAAATGGGATAAAAAATTGCTAAATTTTATTTGTGGTTTGAAAACAAATGAATTGGCATTGCGGACCAAAAATTACTCCGTTATCTATTTGCAAAATTTCATGATGGCTTTTCCCAAATGTAAAATATTATTTTAATTCACACCATTATGTAATATATTTGCATTGAAATCAACATGAATAAATAGTCATTATTATCTACTTCACACATGAAATTGAAACTAACCCAAAAAGTGGCAAAACTCTGCAAAATCAAAACAAACTTTATGAATAATGATGATAATGTTTCAAAACGGAGAAACAACACTGGAAAACAAGGAGCAACTCCTTCACACATCCAGTATACAGCAATCCATGCTGAAAATCTATTGATTCTTCTTAACAAAAGTCCTATACCCAAAAAAAGAAGAGAGAGCGGGAGAGACCACCCCCCCCCCCCCCCCCCAACAAACAACAACAAAAAAAGTGCTCACTCAGCATGCAACTGATGATGCTATCCGTCGTTCTGATGCAATCAATCATTGGAGAAACAGTAGATTGAATGTGTATCATCTCACTGTAGTCACTACGATTAAAAATGTCTTCTGAATTTCTCATCGCCGTTTGTTCTTGTTGACACAAGTTCACGTCCATGATACTTGTCTTTGTATAACTGATGATACAACAACAACAAAGTAATTGCTTTGTTTTTGTTGACACAAGCTCACTCTAGTCGCTGATACACTTACCACCAACTCCAATTTGCTTTGGATGGTTATATGGGACGTTGTTTTCTGAGCTTGCATTCCACGTCCGCGGAATATATCGGAGAACCAATATTTAGCATTATAGCCGAGCACAGATGCCAATATCACCTTCATCAACAAACACTACTGTTGTACATATGTAGAATATTCATCGCCCAGCAATTCTGCAGAAGAGGTAGCAAGGATCTTACACTGCACGATTAAACTTATCTATAACAGCATAACAAGAAAACACTGATATACCAAAACGCATGCATTACTATCGTTTGAAAAAAAAATTATGATTACACTTTCAGTTCAGCTGCATCTTCGTTTCTTAAATATGTGTAATATCTCTTACTTGATATTATTAATGGATGGAGAACAGATAATAATCTATAACCCTGTGATTCACTCTCTTTTTTTCCTTAAAACACACCACATTAAGTGGTTTGTTATCTACAATTTGTACCGACCTAAAAAATGTGCATGCAGGATATGTTTGGATTAAATAAGATGTAAGATACAAAATTAGCCCTAATAAAGCTAAACTTACCAGCATTGATTACCTCCAAGGTGTACTGTAGCGAGAAAAAAAGAACTGAAAATCAGGATGATCTACATTTAATCTGCGAAGCCAATCATCTGCTGCTTCCAATAACGAGCTAGCTTGTTGTAGTTCATATGGCTCATTTGTAGTCCAAATCGAACCGTTTAGTTTGTATGATGCTAATCCAAATGAAGGAACAGATAGTTTAGTCAATACTTTAGGTATTACGTTTGAACCACCGTTACATATTGAATATCCATTGCTCGGATCTGCTTGAATTCAAGATATAGACTCTGTTATTAGAAGTTTAATGTATGATATAAGAATCGCATGCAACCACACCATATCATATTTAAGGTTTTAGATAAGTGGGAGATTAATATAAGGTGGTTGTTTTTGGCTTGAAAGTTTTTCAATGCAGGTCCAAAGTTATGCTAAATTGACGTCGTTAACCTTATGGCCTGCTAGTTCAAGCTTTTGAATAAAAACAATTTATGACTTTCATATTCATAATTTGCCAAGTAAAGATGTAGCAACTGAGATAAGTCTTACTGCTTTTAGGAGTAGATAATAAGTAAAAGGTAAGAAAACAAGCATCCAAATCCTTCAATGTTTGTCCTGTCGGTATCCTATATATAGGGTACCTGCAATAGATCAGATTATTGAATGCTATAATAAGAAAGCTTAACAAGAGTTTGTTGTGTACAGCTTTTTTTATACAAGCAGCTTATATTCATTATAACATTTCAGAATCAAAATTACTGCTATCCTGGCTAACATGAGCGACTAATTCACACAACCCCTTATTTGAAGTCAACAACTGCTTTCTCTAAACGGTTATGTAAAAATTGTGGCTAGGTGAAATTCCAACTAGTAAGATGACATACCATGCTACACACATCCAACTAGAAGGAAGAAGATCACAACTCCTAAACGTTTTTAGGCCTGGAAATTTACTGGCGAGTTCCTTTATCTATAAATAAGAAAACTTTGATAACATTAGTCTACAAACATACAAGGTTTATTTATTTTTTTAATACTTATTTCTGCATTTTAGGAGTGAGTAGTGTAACAAAAACGTTAAACTTTCCATGCTTCTAAATTTTCATGTTCATAAACTGAGTTCTTAAAGGGATTTGCAGTTGTGATCAATGAAAAATCTTAAAGAAGAACTTGCTTTTTCAGATAAAAGGCAAAAGCACAGGTTCTGGAAAAATCATGTTCAATCATAAAATTGAGCCAAGAAACAAAATGTTATACCCAAATGTTGATTGAGTTCCTACAATTTAGCTAATATATAATTATTCGGACATAATATCGTGGTGTACATACCTTTTCAGATAAAGGCTCTCTTCCATATGGTGAATCATGTGCCATGTATTCAAAGATAGGTTTACTAGATTGTGTTGGGCTCTCTTTTTCCTCGTTTAAAGGGCCTTCTTGGTCGACATTGCTATTGCTGGCACTACTGGATTCACTGCATGTATCTGGATGAGTTACTCCATCACTTTCCTCAACATGTTGCCTTTATACACCAGAAAATTTGTGCACATGTTAAAAAACCAAGTATCTAATGACAGAAAATTGATTAGTTAAGGGCTGTTATGTTAATGGTACCAATACCAAGCAATGGGTCATCAATATTGAACTACATCCGTATGCCAATACTATCGGTATGTTAATGGTAAATTTACCAATGTTAACGATGAATTTAACAGTAAAGAAATGTCAAAATCGGTGGTAACGGTAAATTTATTAGCCATATTAATTTTATCCTTTTTGACTATTTTAATGAATCCTAACTATGAAAATTTCGGAATAATTATTAGATTTTAAGCGGATTTTTGCTGTATTATTTATGCTAATATTTATTTTCACTTTTTATTAACTTCGAAGTTTAAAGTTAACAAAATTATTATATCACGTTGCTATAAATAATTTATGATGAACCAATAATCTTTTTCCATGTCAACTAAAATAAGTCAAAATGTTTAAATAAACATTATTGGGTCAAGAATCGGTAACAAAATATTTACTTTTTTATGGTTATCAAATCTAAATGTAACAATATTTTAGTTGCTTTCTGTATTGGTAAATTTATCATTACTAATCAATGTCTTACCATTTTATCGGTATACCAAAGAACATTTTAGCAGCGGTAAGGGTAAAGTAACGATAGTCATTTTTTACTTATCAATAGTATCGGTACAGTAAATCAGTAACGGTTACCATTACTATAACAGCCCTAGTATAGGAAGAGTATAAAACAAGATCTAACGTAGTGTCATTGTGCAGGCAAATGAGATATAATGATCACAAACATGATACTCCAAAAGGCACAAAATTTTCAGTTCATATCTGCACAATCTTAGCTCGTATGTATATATTAGTACATCTACAAGTAGCAAGATAAAGGTCAGTTTAAGCATCCATCACATGTAAATGGTTTAAACTTCAAATGCTTTATGTGAGTTGATTAGAATCCACTAGGATTAAATTAAAAATATATATACAAGAGAGAGGGAACGGATATTTGCTAAAAAGAATAAAAGATTGAAGCCTATCTCTATGAAATGCTTCAGTAAGACTGGCCAACTGTAAGAATGCATAAGAAAAAAGAATACAGTACAGCCGAGGAAGAAACAAAACAATAAGATAACTAACAAAGAACTAGCATTTAAACCTAGAATCTGATAGGAATATAATAAGCTCTGCCCAAAATTGTTATTACAGGTTGAAAGCAAGATTGGAAAACTCCAAATCCCTGCATCGGGCAGATAACACCCAAGTACTAGAACAAGTTCTCAAGACTCTTTCCGATACTTAAGCCAACACCACATTTATTCGCATGAACTAATTGCAGTGCTTTTAAATACAAAAATTGATAATCATCAGAAGACTCTAAACATCCTTCAAAGCAATCAAATTCTCCCATATTACCAAATGATGACTTATATTAACCAGATCGCAGTAAATTTTTTAAAGTGGATTACACTTCATGTGTGTTGGAACGGATTGTAAATGTAGCAACCAGACTTTATACTATTTTTTAAATCACTATCGGCGATCGCAACACATACAATCCAAATGCTCAAGATACATCACATCTAACCCATGTTCAATGTCATAAAATGCAAAAAAAACCGCAAGTTTCCAAATCTTGCATCTGCTTAAAAATGCAAAAATAATAACATAGAAGTCATACCTCAATCTTGAAGACCGCCTTGAAGTATCAACAAACAATTGAATCCCCGATAAATAGGGCACATAATACTGAACTACTTCATCTTCTCCATTCAATAACAAAGGTACTCCATTTCCATATGCGCTCCACTCCTTATAAAACTCCCATAAATCTCCAAGTTTGTAAAATAAACACGACTGTGAAGTCTTGGTGCCACTACATCTTCTGATCTATGCCAACCAAACAACAATAGTTCATCAGACACCGAAACGGTTTGCCATTACTTAGAGCATGTTTGGGAACTCCTTATAGTCAAACCGACTTACGAGTTACTTATTTGAATGGTAGTGGTTTGAGAACTCCAGAAGCTTGTAAAAGTAGCTTGGAGTAGAAATTGAAGAACTCTTTGTCGCTTATGAAGGAATTTCATAAGTAATTTTGACCAAACAAATGGATAAACTAGACTTATATTTATAACCAATTTACAAAGAAAATGCCGTCATTTAAAATTCACCATGGTCTAATCATCCAATTATGTAATCTATTATGCATTCATGACTTATATGTCATATAGTAGTCAAACATCAAATTTAACTTATTTTGACTCAAGAGTAAAAGTACATCCAAACAGATTAACCTAGAAGGTACCATTCAAAACTGCTTAGAAGTTGATGTTTAAAACTGCTTTTTAGAATATTCAAAATAAGTTGTTGTCACACGGGCTCTTAGTTCATTTGTCCATCTAATTAAACAAAAGCGTTGGCATAACGCAGTAGTTCCAAACTAATTCTCACCTTTCGACGCCCAAGGACAACAGGAGTGGTGGATTCAAGAAACCGGTCCAAATTTCCAACAGGAACTGAAGGCGTAGAACTCCGTGAATTCAAACTATTTGAATTTGGCGAAGAGTCGTCCGATTCCACACGAAGGTCACCGATTTCCGGCGATTTAGCAACTGGTGGCTGCCGGAGTTTAGTTTTGGACCCTTTTTTTGACTGATTATCCTGTTGCTTCTGCAGTTTCTCTTGCTTCTGCAGTTTCTGCTGCTTCTGCTCTAATTGTCTTCGAACAGCTGGTGGAATGTAGAAACGATCGACACCGCTGGTTCTGGCGGAAGAGGAAGTAGAGTTGGTCGTCCTCACCATTTTGTAAACGAAGAAAAAGCCGAGAATAGGGTTACTAATTGGGGAGAGGAGAGGACTGTAAACGAAATGATAAAAGAACAAGGGTTTAAAAGATGCACCTATAATTCGAGAGGCCACTCAAGAGAGAGGCTACTGAGACCGCAATAAGCACTTCAATTTTTACCCCTTTCCCAAAACCAAGCACCAAAACACCACCTCGCTATATGGTCAAAATAAAAAAAGTTGAGGTATGTGATACAATTCGTTTGAATGACCAAGTTGAAGAGGCAAGAAGCTTAGGAAGCAATGCAAGTGGAGACCTTGGAAAAGGCAAAGAAAATGATAGTGTGTGTATGTTCCATAGGTAAGCTAGCGAAGGGTAATTCTTGTCCGGTAATCATAATATTCGTTACCAAAGAACCGAACATGATTTTTTGTCCGATACTGAAACCACATGACAAGATGTCATGTTCGGTGTATGAAAGATTGTCGAACCACGAAGTCATAAGGTTTGAACGTGATCTGGAAAATGTCTTGATCCACCCATGGAGCATGGTATTATCGAACCAACCAAAAACCATCGAACCAGACAACATATTTAAGGAAAATCTTGAATATATGAAAGTTTTGGATCTATCTTCTATATATGATAATAATAGAACCGAGCTGATTGTACAAGGAAACTGCCTAATTTATCGGTTCGACCTCCCTATTTCTTCACTCCTATAAAAATCCAAACTTCCAGTAGTAAGGGAGACAACTTTTGAGAGCTACGAGGTACCACCGAGCAAAAATCACTGAACGGACTATTGGAACAATATGTTCCATTTAAAATTGTTGTATTTTACATTCAAATCATTGTAAAGCTGATGGGTAAGGAAGGAAATAAAAATAACAGTGGATGTTGGCACGTTCGACTCTTACCACTACAAATCTGTGTGTATTTTATTTTACAACCATTTTCCACTTCTTTGCTACTATAAATCAATTGAAGGTGTTTATTCATTTTATGTGCAAACATTTTTGGTGCTTTCATTGAGAACTTCTCAGTATGCCTCAAAAATCGAAGGCTGAGGTTGCAATCACTAGGGGAATGCCAACCAGGTGGTTTTCAATTAGGATAATCATTCACCCAGCACTCAAGGACCAAAAATCGTCACCAGATGTGACTTGGATAGTGTTGTAACGGTACTCAATATCCGGTTCGCTGCCCAACGTCAAGCTATTATGGACTAAATCATGACACGTTTGGGGGCAGACGTGGAACGTTGGACACAACATTGAAGTACGAGGACGATCCCAATCTAGAGGGTCCAGGAAGCGAAGGTCAGATTCTAACAACGAATCTGATTGGGAGAATCAAAGAGCAGAAAGGATAAACGTTAAGGAGGTGAATCGAGTAAGGATTTGGCCTGATGGTGTGTTCGTGGAACAATTCGGTGTCGAACCAACCAGGGAGTGTGTTGAGTCAAGGCCAGCTATGCTTGTACCCTCTCGATCAAAGCGACGCTCCAATGCCTTAGTAGAAATGGCAACCAATGTAAGGCGATCCTACCACTGTGAGTGATCCCCTAAGTCAGAATTGAAAGTATATAGGGTGGATCGTGTAGTGTATATGCAAGTATATGTGACAAAATATATGATGCAACTAAAACAATATTAATCCAGATAAATATAGAATAAGCACACCAGGATTTTATACTGGTTCGGACCTCCCGTCCTACGTCCAGTCCCGAAACTCTCCTTCGGAATTCGACTTTCAAACACCCTCACTTTGCCTGGAGGAATAGACTTGGTTACAATAACTTTTTCTTGCCAAGTATGTGTTCTATAACACGGATATTGACTACTAAGTATAAATGCTTTCAATATATATCTAGAGAGTATTGATTGAGAAGAACTGAATATATGGAAGAGTGAAATACAAGTATAGATTGCTAGAGATCAAGAATATAACAGAGTATGTAAGTAAAGAGCGCAAGTAAGTAAGGTGATTGTTATCTTTGATTCTTGATGATATATATAATTGTAGAGAGATTCCTTGAGTAGTTGCATCCATTAACAAGTGCTTTACAGTTGCTTTTGATGATGATGAAGAGTTTCAGCGAAGAGAAGCGAAGATGTCTATTCAAATGTGGTAGTTGAAATTTGAATTTAAATTTCGAGTTCGAAATCAGACGTCTGGCTCTATATATTTTTTGTATACACTAGTCTTTCAGACGTCTGAGTGCATCTACCAGACGTCTGATCCTGTCTATTTTGTTGTTTCAGAGGGTTTTTTCAGACGTCTGGCTAGTGCATCCAAACGTCTGGAAACTGTACTTGTCTGCTTTGTGTATCTTTCTTGTTGCTTCTTTGATCCAATCGACTTGTAGTCTCTTGTAATGTTCCTTAACCTTGTCTTGTCTTCCTAGTGATGTTACTCTAGTAAGTACTTGTAAAATAGAAATATATATATGCATATTCGATTTCCATTGTATAGTTGTTGTCATCGAAACCGTAGATTTGATTTCCTAACAATCTCCCCCTTTTTGATGACAACTATACAATGTACTTATATATAATTTATAAATCTCTCCCTTAATATGTGCTTATTATTTATATTTTTTTTTATTTCTCCCCCTTTGGCGTTATCAAAAAGAATATCTAACTCTTTAAATGTTAAAATATGAACCAATCGTTAAAGATATATACAGAGATAACACACCAAAAGAGAATTTCATTAATAATTGTAACTGATTACATTCATAGATTTTTTTTTTTAATTATACATAAGATACAGTCCTAAAATCTATGAGTTTTTCGGAGAAGCCTTTTCTTGATCATCTCCTTTATCTTCTTTTTGGAAAGAGCTAGGCTGCATTGTAGGAGATGTCAGAGCTTGTTTTAGAGGTTCGTTCTCCTTAAAAAGTTTGGAACGTTACGAAGGAGGAGAAGGCACTGGGGTTGGCCAATCTTCGGAAGGGGGTGTAGGGCCAAGAACCCTTTGAAGAACCTCTTTGAGAACCGATAATACAGTTGAAAGTGATGTTTCAACTGTGGCTAGGCGTGTGGCAAAAGATGTTTCAAAGCTGTCAATATGCTTAGCCAAAACTTTTTGATTTCGAGACAAGATATGTTGATTTTGAAGAGTGAGATCATGAATACTTTTATTTGGATTCGTCTCTGTTCGAGTTTCGAAAATCTCATCCTGGCTCGTATAATCAAATGGTGCAAGAGGAAGGGGAGTTGTCTTACGATGTTGTTCCTCCTCTCCTGATGGTTCATGGTGTGGCTGAGGTGGATGCCCAGCTTGTCTAGCTTGACGATGTTGCGTCCAGTCTTCAAAAGATATAAACTCCAGAAGAATTTCCGGTAGGTGCATTAGTAGAAAAACTTCAGCATATTTTGGAGAAAGTTCTTCAAAAGTGGACAAGTAGGAGGGGATGTTGTGAGCACGTAGAAGTCTCATGATGAATGTGGGGTAGATAATCGATGGCCATGATCGAGTCCAAAAATGTTTGAACTCGTCAAATATAAATTTGGCCCAATTCACCCTTGTTCCGCTGAATAGAGCATATAAAGCTTTGTGTTCTAACTCCGTTATCTGCTCATGACTTCCTAGATGAGGAATGATAGTGTTGATGATCATTCGAGTAAGAAGTCTTGTCTTAGGTCGTAGATATTTGGATGCAAATTTAGGCATTTCATCCTTCCATATTTGATGTGTTATATTGTCCCTTGGTTTGAAATGCATATCGGGAATATTATATAAATCTTCGCCCATGTCAGAACATCCGAGAGTTCTGCCTACGATTCCCAGAGTGAGCCTAATCGCGTTGCCATAAACACTAGACCATAGCCAATTATCTTCATTTACAGTGTTCCAAACAACCATGCCATCCAAATTAGCGTAGAAGAGAAATATAGCCAACCGATCAATTTGGATGTTATTGGGATTGAAAGATATCAAAGTTTCTAAACCGGCATTCTCACACATTTCATCTAAATCATACATTGAAAACTTGAGTAAGTTATAAAATGGACCTGTGTGAAGTTTCTTCTTCTGAATATCCTTATATCTCTTAAGTGAATGTGGTGCTCGATTCATCCATCGTTCAATTTGATCATCTGAGCAAACTTGAGGGTTTGAGGAAGTTGGTTAGTTTTGTTTTCTCTTGGATATCTTAGGGTTTTTAGTTCTAGGAGGCATTGAATTCAAGCTAGTGTGAGAAAAGATATCTTTGATAAAAAAATCGTCCTTGATGTAGAAACGATTTAAAATAGAAGTGAGATTAGGTTAAAAAAAATAGACATTATATGGTTATTTTAAAGTGTCGATTGAATTTCAGACGTCTGGAAAGTAATTCATACATCTGATTTAACCTAATTTGAACACAGTAAATAAATTTAGACGTCTGGTTTGATTTGGTAGACGTCTGGGTTTGGTCGAGTTTTAAAAATTTGATAGTCAGAGAGATTTTCAGACGTTCGGTTTAGATATTAGACGTCTGAAATATATCATTTTTTATAATATGGTGGTAGTGACTTTATTCAGACGTCTGGTTCATAGTTCAGACGTCTGAAATAGTCTAGTATTTATTTTAAGTAAGCAAAGTCAATTTTCAAACGTCTGGACAGTTATATCAGATGTCTGACATATGCACAATGATGTAAAATTTGGAGGATATCAGAGTGTTAGACGTCTGAGGTCAATATCCAAATGTCTGAAATAACCAATCTTTCTAAAAATAGCCTACATCTAAAGGGTGTTGCTTATTTCTCGACCTTCTATTACTTGAAAAAAATGTAGTATTATTTTCGTGAACTAGAATTACAAACATACGTAGATATAAATTCAAAGAATAATTTAATCTATTAAGATGGCGATGGAGTTTGGCGATCATCTGACTTGTCATCCCTCCATGGCTTGAGTGGAGACCATATATTTACACGTTCGTGGGTTCTTGGAGAACCAGAAAATCGCTTTGGTGAAGGATCCAAAGGTGTACGATACGAGGAAGAGGGATCCAAGGATCTACAAGGAATCGAAAGTGGTTCATGTACATCCTTCTTCCGTGAATTACAGAATTTTACCGCTGCTTGCTGCAGAAAACTTAATCGTCGTGCCATGACTTTTTGTTCAAAATATAATCCCGTTGTAGATCTATTTGTTGCTTTTAATAGCTGTGTATCTCATAAATTTTCTCCTTGGTGTTAGGGGAAATGAATAGAGCTCGTTTGACTTCTTGTTATCGGGAGTAAACCCGTATGATAGGAAGACCACCTATACGTTGGTTCCTGATTTGTTGTGGGGGTAGGAAGCCGTCGAGGTGTATCCGAGCTATCCGTTGTAGGTGTCGAGAAGGATAGATGAGATTTTTCAGAAGATATGATCAAATTTTGTTGTAAAAAATATGAAATGTGTATATATATATATATATATTGTTGTATAAATATATAATTTCAAAAATTATTTACAGATATTTTTCAGAAACTAACCAACTAAAAAACTTAAGGTGAAGGAGTTATCAATTCTAATTTGTGGATAGAATCTTTTTAGCAAAACATAGAATAAATGAAGATGTGGTTATTAGTTTAGAAGATCATTAAGAGAGCATATTCCTAAGTCGCGTCACAGTTTAACAAAAGTTTGTTCATTTAGTGGTTTTGTGAAAATATTTGCTATTTGATTCTCGGTATTTATGTATTCTAATGAAATAATTCTTTTTTCTATATTGTAACGTAAAAAATGATGTCGTATATCTATATGTTTAGTTCACGAGTGATTACAGAGTTTTTCGATAGATTTATTGCACTTGTGTTATCATAATATATTGGTGATTTAATGATAACTTTGTCGAAATCCGTAAGTGTTTGTCGCATGTATATTACTTGTGCACATGCTAGAGCTGCTGAAATATATTCGGCTTCGCAAGCAGATAAGGAGACATAGTTTTTTTTTTGCTAAACCATGAAATTAACGATTTTCCAATAAAGTGACATGTTCCACTAGTATTCTTACGATCTATTTTACATCCACCGAAATCCGCATCACTATATGAAGCTAGTTCAAACGATGATTCTTTAGGGTAAAACAAACTGTAATCTGTAGTACTAGATAGATATCGTAAGATACGTTTAACAGCTCTTAGATGAGATTCTTTTGATTTTGCTTGAAATCGGGCACAAAGACATACACTCATCATAATATCAGGTCGACTAGCCGCCAAATAGAGTAAGGAACCAATCATGCTACGATATAATTTTTCATTGAAATCTTTTCCATTATCATCCTTTTCCAAGTGAACGCTAGTACTCATCGGTGTTGGTTTGGTTGAACTTTTATCCATTTCAAAACGACGTAATAAATCGTTACAATATTTTTCTTCATGAATAAAAATACCATTTTCTAGTTGTTTTATTTGTAAACCTACGAAGAAATTTAATTCTTCCATGTGAGACATTTCAAATTCATTTTTCACAATATTTGAAAATTGATTACAGAGATTTTCGTTAATTGAACCAAAAATAATATCGTCTACGTAAATTTGTACAACTAGAATATCGTTATTTTCTCGTTTAATAAATAAAGTTGTATCGATTTTGCCTATTTGAAAACCAGATGTAATTAAATGATTTGTAAGACGTTCGTACCATGCACGGGGGGCTTGTTTTAAACCATATAAGGCTTTTTGTAATCAAAAAACATGGTCGGAATATTTTTCGTGAACAAACAATGGAGGTTTTATACGTTTTCTCCAATAAAACCATTTAAAAAACACTTTTGACATCCATTTGAAATAGTTTAAAATTGTGATGATTTTGCAAAAGCGAGTAATGTACGTATGCCTCTAGTCTTACTACTGGAGCAAAGGTTTCGTCATAATCGATAGCTTCTTCTTGATTATAGCCTTGAGCAACTAAACGAGCTTTATTTCGAATAATATTTCCGTTTTCATATGCTTTGTCTTTAAATACCCATTTTGTTCCTATAATCGATTGATCTTCTGGTCTTGGTACTAATTCTCAAACATTATTACGTTTAAATTGATTTAATTCTTCTTGCATAGCTATTATCCAAAAGTTATCATTTGAAGCTTCTTTATAATTTTTTGGTTCAAAATTTGACACAGATGTTATATGTCTTATTTGATTGAGTTGATTTCTAGTTACTCTAGAATTAAGATATCCAATGATATTATCTTTTGGATGATCCTTAAGAATTCTAGGGGATGATATTAAAGTATTATTTTGCACATTTATCTCATTATTAAGAGAGTTTGTTGTATTCGTTATTGGAATTATTTGTTTATCGTCATTAGCATGATGATTAAGAAGATTTTCATTAAACGAAACACGTAAGCTTTCTTCAATAGTGTTATTTCGTTTATTAAAAATTCTGTATGCTTTGCTGTGATCCAAATATCCAACAAAAATTCTTTCATCGGCATGTGGGTCGAATTTTTCTAAATTATCTTTTGTATTTAATATAAAGCATTTGATCTGAAAGTTTCAAAGTATGATACTTTAGGTTTTCTTTCAAAAAATATTTCAAAACAAGTTTGTTTAGTCATAGGACATATGGCTACTCGATTCAAAACATAACAAGCTGTGGCAATAGCTTCAGCCAAAAAATGTTTTGGTAGACCACTACTATATAGTAGTGTTCGTGCACATTCTTGTAACGTATGATTTTTTCTTTCTACTACATCATTATGTTGAGGTGTGCGGGGAAAAGAAAAATTATGACTTATTCCTTTTTTATTACAAAAATTAGTGAAAAGATCATTTTCGAATATTTTTAATTTCAAATCCATTTATGTTTTAATTCTTTTAGCAAATATTTTAAACATACCAAAGGTGTCACTTTATGTTTTAAAAATACAGTTCATGTATATCTTGGAAAATCATCAACTATTACGAAAACATATTTGTTGTGATTTATAGATCGTACTTGCGTTGGACCAAATAAATCTAAATGTAATAATTCTAATGGTTGTTTTATAAAAATATTATTTTTAGATTTAAAACAGCGTTTCTTTAGTTTTCCAATTTGACAATCGTCACATAAATTTTCTACTTTGTAATTTATTTTAGGTAAACCTCTAACTAGCTCGTATTTTGCTAATTTATTAATATATTTAAAGTTAATATGACAAAACCATTTATGCCATAACCATGGATCGTCATGTTTGGCGGTTAAGCACAAATTTGAATTTTTATTTATATTCATGTTTAAGACATAAATATTTTTGTTTCAAAAACCCTTAAATATAAGTTGTTTGTTATTATCGAAAATATTACATCTATCTTTTTCAAAATTGATTTGAAAACGTTTATCGCATAATTGACTAATATTCAATAGATTGTGTTTTAGATTTTCTACTGACAAAATATTTGTAATAATAAGAGAGTTAGAAATACCAGAGTTGATGACTTCTCCAATGCCCACGACGTATCCTTTTGAGTTATCTCCAAAAGTTACAGTTCCTCCTTCGATGTATGTTATATTTGACACATTTTTGAATTTCCGGTCATATGATTGGAGCATCCGCTATCTAGTATCCATTTCTCTTTATTTTTTATTTTGGGTACCTGCAAAATAAAAGATGTTTTAATTGGTACCCATATACTTTGTTAGGGTCCTAGATGTTAGGAGAAGTAGGCAGCCATACCCAAGAAGGTTTGGTACCTTTATGAATATAATTCTTATTATATACCACATTTTCTAAGAAATTATTAATATGTTTTTGTCTAATCAAATTATTATTTGTCTTAGAAATCCAAATTTTTATATTTTTGGTATTCATATTAGACTTCGGTGAACTTTTAGTCTTTTTATAAATACAACTATATTTCTTAATACCATTCCCTTTTTATTTAGGAGTATTTTTAAATCATATTCCATTTCTATTACCTGATGGTTTTGAAGTTTTGATAAGATTTTCCAAATCCTAGTTTTCTTTATTAAATTTTGAAACATTATTTGTAATTTTATCTAATTTTTATTTTAATTCTAAATTTTCAATTTTCAATATTACTCTTCAAGTTGACAGTTTCTTTTAACAAGTTATCCTTTTCTAATTTAGTTTTATCAACATCAATAGTAACAGCCTTATTTTCGACTAAATTATTTTTAATTCTTTTTTGAGATAATTCTAGTTCTTCTTCTAAAATAATTTTTTCATCTTTTAACATTCCTACTTCAAGTTCTAATCTATTTATTTTGGCAATATGTTCTTTGTTCAATTTTTTAATTTGTCTAAATTTACCATCTAATTCCATGCTAAGTTCTAATAATTCGTCATAACTAAGTTCGGGACATACCCCATCAGTTTGTGCCATAAAGCACACACTGGTTTGTTTTTCGTCACTATCGCTATCACTGTCTGATGGTGAAGAATCCGAGTCATCCTATGTTACTTTGAAAGTCTTCTTCTTTTTGAATTTTTCAAATTTGTTCTTCTTTTTATCTTTATTTAGCTTGGGACAGTCTTTCTTCGTATGTCCAAATTGATCACATTCATAGCATTTGATTGATGTTTGATTTATTGAGCTTGATTTTCCTCCTTTCTGAAATTTAGTCTTTTTCCTAAGCTTCTTGAATTTGTTGTAGATTTTGGAAATAAATACAATTTCTTCTTCGTCTAAGTCAGAGTCTTCATTTGTTACTGGGAATGCTATGTTCTTCTTTTCGGAATTTAGTTCTTTTCGTGCCTGTAAATTAGCTTCATAGGACATTAAATTTCCTATCAACTCTTCAACTAAGAATGCTGAAAGATCATTAGCTAGTTCGATAGCTAATACTTTTCTTTTCCACTCTGGAGTTAAAGAATTGAGTATTCTATATACTAAATCAAAATTTGTGAATTTGACTCCAAGTGCCATTAAATCGTGTTGAATGGTTTGGAATCTAGAGTACATGTCTACTATAGATTCGTTTTGTTTCATTTTAAATGATGAAAATTAATTTTGTAAAATTGAAATCTTACTTTGTTTAACTTTGTTTGTGCCTTCGTGTGTAACTTGTGAGGTACGCCAAATAGCAATGCAGTGTTACATAACAAGACACGTGAAAATTCATTTTTATCTAGTGAGCAAAATAGAACAATTATAGCTTTGGCAATATTAGAAGCTGCGGTTTTTTGTGCATCTAATAATTTTTATCTAATTCCATGCTAAGTTCTAATAATTCGTCATAACTAAGTTCGGGACATACCCCATCAGTTTGTGCCATAAAGCACACATTAGCTTGTTTTTCGTCACTATCGCTATCGCTATCTGATGGTGAAGAATCCGAGTCATCCTATGTTACTTTGAAAGTCTTCTTCTTTTTGAATTTTTCAAATTTGTTCTTCTTTTTATCTTTATTTAGCTTGGGACAGTCTTTCTTCGTATGTCCAAATTGATCACATTCATAGCATTTGATTGATGTTTGATTTATTGAGCTTGATTTTCCTCCTTTCTGAAATTTAGTCTTTTTCCTAAACTTCTTGAATTTGTTATAGTTTTTGGAAATAAATACAATTTCTTCTTCGTCTAAGTCGGAGTCTTCATTTGTTACTGGGAATGCTATGTTCTTCTTTTCGGAATTTAGTTCTTTTCGTGCCTGTAAATTAGCTTCATAGGACATTAAATTTCTTATCAACTCTTCAACTAAGAATGCTGAAAGATCATTAGCTAGTTCGATAGCTAATACTTTTCTTTTCCACTCTCGAGTTAAAGAATTGAGTATTCTATATACTAAATCAAAATTTGTGAATTTGACTCCAAGTGCCATTAAATCGTGTTGAATGGTTTGGAATCTAGAGTACATGTCTACTATAGATTCGTTTTGTTTCATTTTAAATGATGAAAATTGATTTTGTAAAATGGAAATCTTACTTTGTTTAACTTTGTTTGTGCCTTCGTGTGTAACTTGTGAGGTACGCCAAATAGCAATGCAGTGTTACATAACAAGACACGTGAAAATTCATTTTTATCTAGTGAGCAAAATAGAACAATTATAGCTTTAGCATTATTAGAAGCTGCGGTTTTTTGTGCATCTAATAATTTTTATCTAATTCCATGCTAAGTTCTAATAATTCGTCATAACTAAGTTCGGGACATACCCCATCAGTTTGTGCCATAAAGCACACATTAGCTTGTTTTTCGTCACTATCGCTATCATTATCTGATGGTGAAGAATCCGAGTCATCCTATGTTACTGTGCATCGGTCCTTGTGTTCATAGCAGTGTCAGGTGCTTCATATTTATTTTGAGTGGCTGACCAAATTTCTAGTCCATCGGCTTCCATAAAATTCTCATACATGTTAACCAATATGCATAGTTAGAGCCATTAAAAAGCAGGGGTCGTGCTGTACGTATTGTCCTTCTTGAAAAATACTTGCCATATTAAAGTGGTTCAAAAACGTGTTACTGTACTTTGATCAAACCTTGCTTTGATAC
Source organism: Allium cepa (assembly GCA_030765085.1). Lineage (NCBI taxonomy): Eukaryota > Viridiplantae > Streptophyta > Magnoliopsida > Asparagales > Amaryllidaceae > Allium > Allium cepa. Next base: position 782,494,410 of record CM060941.1, on the reverse strand, counting down.
CAACTGAAAGTCTATAGGGTGAATCGTGTAGTGTATATGCAAGTATATTTGACAAAATATATGATGCAACTAAAACAATATTAATCTAGATAAATATATAATAAGCACACCAGGATTTTATACTGGTTCGGACCTCCCGTCCTACGTCCAGTCCCGAAGCTCCACTTCGGAATTTGACTATCAAACACCCTCACTTCTCCCAAAGGAATAGGCTTGGTTACAATAACTTGTTTTTGTCAAGTATGTGTTCTATAACACGGTTATTGACTACTAAGTACAAATGCTTTCAATATATATCTAGAGAGTATTGATTGAGAAGAACTGAATATATGGAAGAGTAAAATACAATATAGATTGCTAGAGATCAAGAATATAACAAAATATGTAAGTAAAGACCGAAAGTAAGTAAAGTGATTGTTCTCTTTGATTCTTGATGATATATATAGTTGTAGAGAGATTCCTTGAGTAGTTGAAACCATTAACAAGTGCTCTACAGTTGCTTCTGATGATGATGAAGAGTTGCAGCGAAGAGAAGCGAAGATGTCTATTCAAATGTGGCAGTTGAAATTTGAATTTAAATTCCGAGTTCGAAATCAGATGTCTGGCATTTGTATCATACGTTTGACTCTATATATTTTTTGTATACAGTAGTCTTTCAGACATCTGAGTGCATCTATCAGACATCTGATCATGTCTGTTTTGTTGTTCCAAAGGGTTTTTCCAGACGTCTGGCTAGTGCATCCAGACGTCTGAAAATTGTGCATGTCTGCTTTGTGTATCTTTCTTGTTGCTTCTTTGATCCAATCGACTTGTAGTCTCTTATAATGTTCTTTAAGCCTTGTTCTCGTCTTTCTGGTGATGCTACTCTAGCAAGTACCTATAAAATAGAAATATACATGCATATTCGATTTCCATTGTATAGTTGTAGTCATCGAAACCGTAGATTTGATTTCCTAACAAATATCGAGATCGAGATCACATGACAAGTCACTAAAGAAGAAGCAAAAGGTGGTTTCAACCCGAAATGGAGAGGTCGACGTATCTTCGCTCATCCCTTGAACTGGAAGACCGAGTGACATGGATCATTTTGAGGAAATTTTTAAAGGTTTAGATGAGTAATATAAACCGTAATTTTGGGTTGATCCTAAATGGACTCGAGTTTGTTATTTTTCATGTTTGTAAACGTTTCAGTACATGAATATGGATTGGTTAATGACGAGACATCATTTTCTACGTTTCCAAAAATCCAAAAAATCATTCGAGAACTAAACAAGTTGACATTAAACATCATTTTCTACGTGATTACATATCCAAGGAAAATAATACTAAGATTTTCAATATAGAGAATCAAGTTGCAGTTATATTTACTAAATCATTATGTGACGCTATTTATATTAATTTACAACTAAAACTCAAAACTTGTGCTTTAAATGACTTAAACTAAGATGTTACTTGTCTTACTTATAAATTACTATATAAATTGGGAGAAATCATGTTCAAGTATCTAGATACATTTCTTGAATTTTCGTATCTTACTATTGATGACAACGAGATGGAAAATGTGAGGATATAGGTAATGGTAGTGCATCGATATGGGGGATAATCATTTAGGGGAGTTCTACTTGATTTTATGTAAGTTGTATGGCTGTCATCATAAAAAGGGAGAACGTTACACTGCAAGAAAATGACCCTTTTGCAACTAGTTATTTAAAATTGGCGCAATATGACAGTTGCAATAAACGGTCTTTAACAATTGATATTTCCTAACAGTTGTAATAAAGGATTTTTAAAAATTGCGTTTCTCTGTCAGTTACAATAAACATATTTTTAACAACTGTATTTTGTTATCGGTTGCAATAATCGTATTTTTAACAACTGCGTTTTCCTACCAGTTGCAGAAGACGAGTTTTTAACAATTGCGTCTTCCTACGAGTTGCAATAAACATATTTTTAATAACTGCGTTTTCTTACCACTTGCAATATAGATATTTTTAAATATATAATATTTAATACTAATATTTAATGATTAATTAATAATTGTAAGGACCCGTAAATTTTGATAAATAAATTGGTTAATTTAATTAGATCTTCGTAATTAAATTTAGAAAGAAATAAAAAAAATTATAATTTATAATGAAGCAAATGTTAAATATGAAATGTAGCAATGGTAATTAAAATTAATTATTGACAATTAGAGTGAAATCCCAATAAAGAAATAGTGTTAATTGTTGCAGTTGGGTACAAAATTGAAAATAAGTGAATAAGTATAAGTGTTGTATAAATAAAAGAAATTTGTAATAATAAATAGTAATTGATAAAATCAATGTCCTGTAAGTAATTATAATATTGTTTGGAAATAATAAACTTTTAAGTGTGCAATTAAGAGTTAATGATAATAATTATTATTAGTTACATATATATTTAGTTCATCAATTGAATTGGAAATCAATTGCAAATAAATCTAAATTAAATGTTACGTTAATGTAAATTTAGGCAATAATGGGGAATAATGTTAATTTTATTCATAATATGATGATTAGTTGAATCAAAAGAATGAAAATAATGATTTATCAATTTATTGGGATTCGAACTATAATAATTGGATTAATTGCAATTAAATGAAATTTAATATTTAAATATTACGTAAATATTAATTTAGATGAAACTGAAGATATTTATGTAATAAAGTATGAATCCAATGTTAGTTTCATCTATTTGATACTAATAGATTGAACATTAGAATGGAATTCAAATTAATTGAAATAGTGGAAATTGTTTGTGAAGAATAAACATACAAGTATTATAAAGGGAAAATGGTGACAAATGGTTGTTGTTACTAGTTAAATTACCAATTACAAATAAGGGTAATTAAATGTTACTTTAATGGCAATTAATATAATAGTGGAAAATGTGAATGTAAATTAAATAGAAATGTAAATTTATTTATAAGGTAGTAATTGATGTAATATAAGTATGAAACCAAGTAAATAAATTTATTGAGAATATTAATTGTAACTAATGTATATATTTGGCAAAAATATAATAATTGGGAATAGGGTAGTCAATACAAATGAGTTAGGGATTTAAATATATTAAGGTAATATTTATACAAATGTAAGATGTAAATAGGCGTATATTAGTGTAATTAGGTAAATTAAGTAATAATGGACCTAGTAAAGATGACAATTAAATCAAATCAATTTTTTGAATCAATTTTTATTTAATTGGAATGTAATCAATAATAAATGAATTTAATGGTAAGTAACTGGAATTAAATTCTATATTAATTGAAACTAGGAGGAAATGGGAATTATTAATGTAATAAAAGTAAGCCAATAATAATTCTTCCCAGAAAATGATAATTGATTCAATAACAAAATCTATCAATCAAATAAATAGATTTCATTGGAATTTCAATCAATGATTTATGAATATATTAGAATTGGAATTTAATATTATAATTGGTAAATTGATTAACTTTAAATTGATATGGAAATTTGTTATAAAGGATTATAAACTTCTAAAGTAATACAAGATGATAAAATTTATGAATTATAGAATTTAAATTGAAAGGTGATTTAATTAATTAATATTAATTTATTTAAATTACTAGAAATAGCCATTTTGGCCACTGACTCGGATTTCGACAAAACTAGGTTCATCGGATCCGTAACGGTGAATCATTATAGGATTTCAAGTTTCGTAGCGATCGGACTTGTCGTTTGATCGTACGAGCTCGAAACGCTTAAAAATCAACGAAATTGAAATCAATTTGAAGTAATTTGATTTTAGCGTAACTTCTTCATTCGATGGAATTTGGACATGAAACCTGTTCCATCGATTTTAAAATATTCAAAAACATCTATTTCGATATATGGGTTGATCCAATTTCGTTCCGAAGTCAGAACGGGCTTTTCGGGCCATTTTATCATTCGGCGCGTATATCAATCATGTCCATCTAATCTATTTCAGCTTTGTCTATAAATACCCTGTTATAAACCCTAATTGTTCCTCGTTGTCATTTGTCTGCACGTACAATTCCTCCTCACCTCCTCATTTCAATGGCAGACAATTCCAAATCCAATTGCAATTCATAAATCAAATTGAAAATTCAGTCTCCTCCAACCATAGCAAATTATATATGTATTTGAAGCTCTCGACGAGCGCAACCTATTTCTACAATTTATTTTTCGATTCAGATTGTCGTTTGACCGGTAATCGTCGATGAATCCCCGGCCATTCATAGGCCACACACTCAATCAACGGCAGATCTTCAACTTTAGCTCGATCGGGTTGTGTAGACAGGTAGAGGGCGTCGAGGCACGTAGATCGGTGCAACTACTTAGGGTCGGAGTCACGTTGACTGGCCGCGATTTGCGTTTGATGGCGGCAGTGGCGAACGCCTGCGGTGAACTAGAGGCGCAGCGGTGGCATCAGGGAAGCTCGGCTCTGGGCGAGGAGATCGGCGGTGGTGCCAGATCGTGATGAAGATGGTCATTGTCGCGGCGATTTAACGTGAGGGCGGCGGCCGTAAGCCCTAATTGACATGCGAAGTCTAGAGGATGATGCCTGCACGCGTATCTCGGTGACGTGGCAACCAATAGGGTATTTTTTTTATTTTATTTATGTTGCATTTCAAATTATTCTGATATGGATATCTTTTACATACGATATTCGTTTTATGCGGGTTTCTTTTGTTAGGATCGTATCTGAATTCCAGACATTATGGCGGCAGTTTGGACGGATTCTGAGATTGTTCAAATTTTGGATTTAAATTGGATTTAAATTCAATTTAAATTCAAAAGGTGAGTGTTTTAACCCACTCACAACTTTTAAATTTCTTATGTTTGTTAAATTGATTTATGATGTGATTTAAAATTTATTTATAGCTGTTTGGTATATTTTATCATCATTCGAGTTAAATTGAATTTATTGAATTAAATTGTTATTTAATTATTATTGAATATAAACTGCCAGTAATTACCAGTTATTTATTATCTATTCTATATTGATTTTATTGTTTGAATTGGATGATGATTGTGATAAATGGTTGATGGTTGATATTGGATGAATGGATGTTGTATTTTATATTGTTATAAGCTGGAAATTGTTATGCACCTTATTTCATTCGGGATTGCAATTTGAAATGATATATAACTGTATTTTTTTATTTTAAATTACAGATTGAAATAATAAATATCTGTATCACTTGACCATAGGATAGAAAATTTTATACAGACACCGTCCGTCTATATATATATAAATATTTTGAAAATGATTTCTATGGTTTTGGATAGAATTATACGGTTTAATAAATATTGATTCTTTTTTATATTATATAAAAATATTTTATATATAGTTAAATTCATGTATTTAAGCTATGTATAAATTTGTTTAATAACAATAAGCTTAACAATGGAGTTTGATTTTATTAAAATAAAATAAGGCTAAGTATTTAAATCATACTTTAATATAGAGGTTATAATGATTTAAGTAAATTAAGATTGGAAGGAAAATTGGAAATTTATTTGAAATTGAGCTTATTTAAGAATTAAACTCCGTAAGTTGACATAAAATTTATTAAACTTGAAATTTTAAAAGGTATAATTAGTATAACTTGATTTTGGGGTCAAGGTAAATTAAATGAGTATTTCAAGTATAATTAAAATGAAGGGAATATTTAGTTATTTGTAATTTGAGTTTTTTTAGAATAATGGATTTATTATGCATATATTTCAAAACTAAATAATAAAATAGTGAATTTTGGAATCGTAATTATCAACCTTAGTTTTGAAATTATTTAATACTCAAAATTTGAAATATATTGAAATTGAACTAGTTATTGAAACTGAAAGTGAGTTGAAAGTTATGAATTGAGATTTAATTTAAAGGGAATAAAATTGTGAAGTCGAGGAAATTATTTTACTTTATAAAGTAATTTTAAATTCAATCTATTTTATTTTATATATTGTTTGAATATCCAAACCATTTAAGTTTTGAAGGTTATGGTTTAGAAGCTATGAAAATTCGAAGTATTATGTGTTGAAAGGCTATATTTCAAGCATTTGGTTTCGAAATATTAAATTTTTGGAAGTGATATGATTTTGGAAAGGATATATTCGAAATAAAAATAATACTATATTGATTTGGGTTTTATAAAAATGATATCATATTTATTGGGTTTTTGAAAGGGAAATGATATCGTATTTATATGGTTTTGAAATGGATAGTATATTTTGGTTTTGAAGTATAATTATTTTGAAATGACCGTAGTGTTATAATAACGTTTGGTTGTTGAAGAGACCGGGATCGGAAGTTGTCATACTCTCTACCAACTCCGAAAACCACTTTAACAACCGTGTACGCGGTGGAGATTCCAGAATGAAGTAGGATGGCGACGGCGTTTCCTTGAGGTTAATACGTGGACCCAACTCCCCTGAGTTGGCATAAGGTGGCTAAAACAGGAGCGATTGACGGGCTAATGAGGTAGCACCTTTGATCGGACACATCCCTTCGATATTATACTTTGACTTTTGGATTGATTTTGTGGCTACTTTTGATTTTTGATTTGGGGGTGTGGCTCGAGGTGGGCGGTAGTGCGTGCTACGCGTTACCACCGGCCCGAAAGCGTAATTGGTATATCTACCCTGGCATTGCCTAGGTGTGTCGTTTCATCTACCAAAGCGCGCCTTGTACGAGTTTGGATTTCTCCCGTATCCCATGGAGTATTTAGGGTTGCCTCTCGATCTGAAGATGCGCTGATACTGGATGGACTACTGGGACAATTACGTGTTTAGTTGGAAAATGTAAAGCCTTAATGCTATTTAATAGTAAGTTTATTTTACTATAGACATTATTATAATAGAGAAATATTACTACATAGTAAATAGTTTAACGGATCCTTAGGAGATGTGAATCTCGAACATCTCTTAAGTTACTGCACTCACGTTAGACACTGGATAGGAGATGTCAAATCCCGTAAACATCTCTGACATCGTTCCACTCATATTTATTCCTGTTGATTTAACTTACATAAGATCTTTTAGTTCTGACTCGAGTGTTTTGTCTTTTCAATTCGCTCGGGTCAGCCTGAGCATTTTAGGATTGAAGACCCTATTACTGGAGGATGAAGATGAAGATTGTATTATTACTATTATTTATTTTATTCCACTGCATCACATTGTTCCGTTGCATTGTTCTTGATTATTCTCTAGTATGTGTAACTCTGATATGTATTGTATAAGTATAATCGAATATTTTGTAAAACAGCTTCATGAACCGTTTATTTGATTATTATATTTTATTGTTCCGCTGCAAGATTCTGTTTTGTTCTTTTTCTTTCTCTACTTTTTCTTATTTACCCATAACAATCCGTCCTTCTGGTGGTTTAAGTCTGACATGTGTGGTTTATCGTCGATTTAAAACGTACAAAAAGGGCGGGACGTTACATCTGGTATCAGAGCGAGGTTTGGCGATAAACCTTAGCTTTGTGGGGTTTGACTCTTTATTAATAGGGTAATAATACCCTATGATGAGTCGGTGAGTGTATATAAATGAGAGAGCGTATTTGTTAGTGTTATAAAAAGGTTTTAACATTGTGTTAATTTGTTCCGTTTTGTATTTATAAATTCTGTTTGGTGCATAGGACGCTATGACATCAATAGGGATTTCTAAACACTTAATAGGACAGACCGACACAATATTTGTTTTGAATATAGGTGAACGAAATAATTTTGCCTATTATATTTTCTGTATATAAAGTAATAAATTTTATAAAGATTATATTTGGTTGTAATGTATTGGTTGTTAGGTAGTGAAAATATTAGATATTAGTTGAAATAAGATTTCTAAATAAGATAAATGAAATTGGAAATTGAGAACTTAAGTTCCGGGGGTTTTGAAAACCTCTTTCAAATGATTTAGAATATAATAATAATTTTATTTAGAAGTATTTGATTTGAAAGAATTGTTTTAAAAGAATTTTGGAAAGAAATAAGTTCTGTATTTCCCTCAATGTCGCTGGAAAATAATTTCGGTGATGAGTGCACGCATCATCGACATTCATTTTCGAGTTTCTAAGTGGGAAGGCCACTGTAGTATTTTACTACATATTTATTTTGATAAACAAAAATAAATTTTAAATTGTTTAAAATATAATTGGATATATAAGTTGTAAGTATGTATATTTATCTATTATTTTAAAATGATTTGAAATTTAACCCGATATTTAGTTCTTAAGTTTCGTTAATTAATAGTTTCAATTATTGTAGTAAAATGGAATGTAACTAATTAATAATTGGAACCTTTAATTAAAATAAGAGATTAAATACTAGTTTATAAATGAAATTTCTAGAAAGTTGAAATTGTAATCTATAAAAAAATGATATAATTATTGAACAGTAAATTAATTTAAAGAAATAAAATAAACTTGTATAACTTTCGGTTACATTCTTAAAGCATATATACAACTTACCAACTATAAAAAGTTAAAATGTTAAAAGAAAATGTAATAGGAAATTTTACAAGTAAAACTTGAGTAATGAAAAGTATTCAATGAAATTCTCTAATAAATAAGGATTTGATGGGGTAGTTGTTATAAACTTATGTTATAGTTGAAATATTACTATAATAAATTATGATAGAAAGTAATTATTATAAGAAAATAATTTAAAACTTAAGTAAATGAAATTGATATGCCAAAGAACTGAATTGAATACGAATACTATAAATAAATGAAAACGAATATTTGTAAGTAATAAATGAAAATTTGCAAGAAATAATGTAAACTAAAAGGATAAATCATTATATGAATGAAAAGGAAATCAAACAACAAATGTATGAAATGAAATTAATAAGAATGAACTTGATCTATTGTTGAAATTGTTGTTTGTTTGGTTTATGGTTGTTTGGGCAAGGATACTCTACAATTGTTTGGATGTATGAATAATCTATTGAGTTTCATCTAAGACTGTTGAGTAAATGGTGCACTTAATAGTTTATTTACCATTCCATACAATTTAAAGTTTTTGAACCCAAACAACTATTTGTTTGTTGGTATGAATGAATGATTGATTTGTGTTGATTTTATGTGATGGTTGTATGCCTTGCTGCAAGTGATTGTTGTTTGTATTGATTTGTTTGGTAATGAATGAAACAAATTTAAATATTTCATTCTATATAATTATTAACTCTTTAGATTATATAAGTGAAATACAGATTATGGAAGCAATTGCTACTGCTTTTGGTTTCATAAAATAAGCGTAAATTGCCCGACAAATAGGTACGTTTTCGGATTATGGTTTATAGCATTATTATATTGTTTTTCCCGTGTAGGGATATATATTATTTTGGAAAATACATGTTGTATATTGTTATATTTGATATTATATTTTCTCCCGAGTCTCTCCGTACAAAGGAGACTCTACCAAAATTTTCCGTAAATTTTGGACTTAGAAATTTTTTGAAAATGTTTTCCAAACTTTATTAATTTAAGTATAAAAAGATTTAATGGTTATAAATTGGTATCTTTTATTTAAATTAATTAATTTCGTAAATTTATTTGTTTATAAATTTAATATTTTAAGTAAGATATATTGATTTCTTAATTCTTCTTTTCCCTTCCTTTTCCTTTTCGGCGACGAAAAGTTTTGAGTGGGGGAGAGTGTAACGACCCGTAAATTTTGATAAATAAATTGTTAATTTAATTAGATCTTCATAATTAAATTAGAAAGAAATAAAAAAAATTATAATTTATAATGAAGCAATATTAAAAATGAAATGTAGCAATGGTAATTAAACTTAATTATTGACAATTGGAGTGAAATCCCAATAAAGAAATAGTGTTAATTGTTGCACTTGGGTATAAAATTGAAAATAAGTAAATAAATGTAAGTGTTGTATAAATAAAATAAATTTGTAATAATAAATAATAATTGAATAAAATCAATGTCCTGTACGTAATTATAATGTTGTTTGGAAATAATAAACTTTTAAGTGTGTGATTAAGAGTTGATGATAACAATTATTATGAGTAACATATATATTTAGTTCATTCAATTGAATTGGAAATCAGCTGCAAATAAATCTAAATTAAATGTTACGTTAATGTAAATTTAGGTAATAATGGGGAATAATGTTAATTTTATTCATAATATGATGATTAGTTGAATTAAAAGAATGGAAATAATGATTTATCAATTTATTGGGATTCGAACTATAATAATTGGATTAATTGCATATAAATGAAATTTAATATTTAAATATTACGTAAATATTAATTTAGATGAAATTGAAGATATTTATGTAATAAAGTATGAATACAATGTTAATTTCATCTATTTGATACTAATAGATTGAATACTAGAATGGAATTCAAATTAATTGAAATAGTGGAAATTGTTTGTGAAGAATGAACATACAAGTATTATAAAGGGAAAATGGTGACAAATAGTTGCTGTTACTAGTTAAATTACCAATTACAAATAAGGGTAATTAAATGTTACTTTAATGGTAATTAATTAATTGTAGAAAGTGTGAATATAAATTAAATAGAAACGTAAATTTATTTATAAGGTAGTAATTGATGTAATAAAAGTATGAAACCAAGTAAATAAATTTATTGAGAATATTAATTGTAATTAATGTATATATTTGGCAAAAATATAATAATTGGGAATAGGGTAGTCAATACAAAGAAGTTAGGGACTTGAATATATTAGGGTAATATTTATACAAATGTAAGATGTAAATAGGCGTATATTAGTGTAATTAGATAAATTAAGTAATAATGGACCTAGTAAAGATGACAATTAAATCAAATAAATTTTTGGAATCAATTTTTATTTAATTGGAATGTAATCAATAATAAATGAATTTAATGGTAAGTAACTGGAATTAAATTCTATATTAATTGAAACTATGAGGAAATGGGAATTATTAATGTAGTAAAAGTAAGCCAATAATAATTCTTCCTAGAAAATGATAGTTGATTCAATAAAAAAATCTATAAATCAAATAAATAGATTTCATTGGAATTTCAATCAATGATTTATGAATATATTGGAATTGGAATTTAATATTATATTGGTAAATTGATTAACTTTAAATTGATATGAAAATTTGTTATAAAGGTTATAAACTTCTGAAGTAATACAAGATGATAAAATTTATGAATTATAGAATTTAAATTGAAAGGTGATTTAATTAATTAATATAAATTTATTTAAATTACTAAAATAGCCATTTTGGCCACTGACTCAGATTTCGACGAAACTAGTTTCATTGGATCCGTAATGGTGAATTATTGTAGGATTTCAAGTTTCGTAGCGATCGGACTTGTCGTTTGATTGTACGAACTTGAAACGCGTAGAAATCAATGAAATTGAAATCAATTTGAAATAATTTGATTTTAGCATAACTTCTTCATACGATGGAATTTGAAATTGAAACCTTCTCCATCGATTGTAAAATATTCGAAAACGTCTATTTGGATATATGGATTGACCCAATTTCGTTTCGGAGTCAGAACGGGCTTTTCGGTTCATTTTATCGTTCAGCGCATATATCAATCGTGTCCATCTATTCTATTTCTGTTTGTCTATAAATACCCTATTATAAACCCTAATTTTTCCTCATTATCATTTGTTTGTACGTACAATTCCTCCTCACCTCCTCATTTCAATGGCAGACAATTCCAAATCCAATTGCAATTCAAAAATCAAATTGAAAATTCAGTCTCCTCCAACCATAGCAAATTATATATGGATTTGAAGCTCTCGACGAGCGCAACCTATTTCTACAATTCATTTTTCGATTTGAATTGTCGTTTCACCGGTAATCTTCGAAGAATTCCCGGCCGTTCATAGGCCACACACTCAATCAACGGCAGATCTTCCACTTTAGCTCGATCGGGTTGTGTAGACTGGTAGATGGCGTTGAGGCACGTAGATCGGTGCGGCTACTTGGGGTCGGAGTCGCGTTGACTGACCGCGATTTGCGTTTGACGGCGGCGGCGGCGAACACCTGCGGCGAACTAGAGGCGCGCGCGGTGGCACCTGGGAAGCTCGGCTCTGGGAGAGGAGATCGGCGGTGGTGCTAGATCGTGATGAAGATGGTCGCTGTCACGGCGAATTTGACGTGAGGGTGGCGGCCGTAGACCCTAGTCGACGTGCGAAGTTGAGAAGATGATGCCTACACGCGTTTCTCGGTGATGTGGCAACCAATAGGGTATTTTTATTTTATTTTATTTATGTTGAATTTAAAATTGTTCTGATATGCGTATCTTTTACATACGATATCTGTTTTACGGCAGTTTCTTTTGTTAGGATCGTATCTGAATTCCAGATATTTTGGCGCTGGTTTGGTCGGATTCTGAGACTGTTCAAATTTTGGGTTTAAATTGGATTTAAATTCAATTTAAATTCAAAATGTGAGTTTTTTAACCCACTCACAACTTCTAAATTTCTTATATTTGTTAAATTGATTTATGATGTGATTAAAAATTTATTTATAGCTATTTGGTATATTTTATCATCATTCCAGTTAAATTGAATTTATTGAATTAAATTGTTATTTAATTTATTATTGAATATAAACTGCCAGTAATTACCTGTTATTTATTATATGTTCTATATTGATGTTATTGTTTGAATTGGATGAGATTGTGATAAATGGTTGATGGTTGATATTGGATGAATGGATGTTGTATTTTATATTGTTATAAACTGCAAATCGTTATGCACCTTATTTCATTTGGGATTGCGGTTTGAAATGATATATAGCCGTATTTTTTTATTTTAAATTACGGATTTAAATGATAAATATCCGTATCACTTGACCATATGATAGAAAATTTTATACAGACACCATTGGTCTATATATATAAATATTTTGAAAGTGATTTCTATGGTTTTGGATAGAATTATACAGTTTAATAAATATTGATTCTTTTTGACATTATATACAAATATTTTATATATAGTTAAATTCATGTATTTAAGCTATTTAAAATTTGTTTAATAACAATAAGTTTAAGAGTTTGATTTTATTAAAATAAAATATGGTTAAGTATTTAAATCATTCTTTAATATAGAGGTTATAATGATTTAATAAATTAAGATTGGAAGGAAAATTGGAAATTTATTTGAAATTGAGCTTATTTAAGAATTAAACTCCATAAGTTGATGTAAAATTTATTAAACTTGAAATTTTAAATGGTATAATTATTATAACTTGATTTTGAGGTCAAGGTGAATTAAATGAGTATTTCAAGTATAACTAAATTGAAGTGAATATTTAGTTATTGGTAATTTGAGTTTTCTTAAGAATAATGGATTTATTATGCATATATTTCAAAACTAAATAATAGAATAGCGAATTTTGGAATCGTAATTACCAACCTTAGTTTTGAAATTATTCAATACTCAAAATTTGAAATATATTGAAATTGAATTGGCTATTGAAACTGAAAGTGAGTTGAAAGTTATGAATTGAGATTTAAATTAAAGGGAATAAAATTGTAAAGTCGAGGAAATTATTTTACTTTATAAAGTGATTTTAAATTCAAACTATTTTATTTTATATATTGTTTGAATATCCAAACCATTTAAGATTTGAAGGTTATGGTTTAGAAGCTATGAAAATTCGAAGTATTATGTGTTGAAAGGCTATATTTCAAGCGTTTGGTTTCGAAATATTAAAATTTTGGAAGTGCTATGATTTTGGAAAGGATATATTCGAAATTAAAATGATATTATATTGATTTGGGTTTTATAAAAATGATATCATATTTATTGGGTTTTTAAAAGTGAAATGATATCGTATTTATATGGTTTTAAAATGGATAGTATATTTTGGTTTTGAAGTATAATTATTTGAAATGACCGCGGTGTTGTAATAATGTTTGGTTGTTGAAGAGACTGAGATCGGAAGTTGTCATACTCTCTGACAACTTCGAAAACCACTTTAACAACCATGTATGCGGTGGAGATTCCAGAATGAAGTAGGATGGAGGCGACGTTTCCTTGAGGTAAATACATGGACCCAACTCCCGTGAGTTGGCATAAGGTGGCTAAAGCAGGAGTGATTGGCGGGCTAATGAGGTAGCACCTTTGATCGGACACATCCCTTCGATATTATACTTTGACTTTTGGATTGATTCAGTCACCGCTTTTGATTTTTGATTTGGAGGTATGGCTCGAGGTGGGTGGTAGCTACGCGCTACCACCGGCACGGAAGCGTAATTGGTATATCTACCTTGGCATTGCCTAGTTGTGCCGTGTCACCTACCATAGCGCGCCTTGTACGAGTTTGGATTTCTCCCGTAGCCCGTGGAGTATTTAGGATAGTCTCCCGATCTGGAGATGGCTGATACTGAATGGACTACTGGGACTATTACGTGTTAAGGTGGAAAATGTAAAGCCTTAACGCTATTTAAAAGTAAGTTTATTTTACTAAAGACATTATTATAATAGCGAAATATTACTACATAGTAAATAGTTGAACGGATCCTTAGGAGATGTGAATCCCGAGCATCTCTTAAGTTACTACACTCATGTTAGACACTGGATAGGAGATGTCAAATCCCATAAGCAACTCTGACGCTGTTCCACTCATATTTATTTCTGTTGATTACTTACATAAGATATTTTAGTTCCGACTCGAGTGTTTTGTCTTTTCAATTCGCTCGGGTCAGCCTGAGCATTTCAGGATTAAAGACCCTATTACTGGTGGATGAAGACGAAGATTGTATTATTACTCTTATTTATTTTATTCCACTCCATCACATTGTTCCGCTGCATTGTTATTGATTATTCTCTAGTATGTGTAACTCTGATATGTATTGATAAGTATAATCGAATATTTTGTAAAACAACTTCATGAATAGTTTATTTGATTATTATATTTTATCGTTCCGCTACAAGATTCTATTTTGTTCTTTTTCTTTCTCTACTTTTTCTTATTTACCCCATAACAATCCGCCCTTCTGTATGGTTTAAGTCTGACGTGTCTGGTTTATCGTCGATTTAAAATGTACAAAAAGGGCGGGACGTTACCATAATAAAATTTACTTATTATGAAGTGATATTCATTATTCAATAAATAATTTTTAATAATTATTAATTAATAACGACGATTATAAAAAATAATAATCAATAATTTTGAAAAATATTTAATAATTATAAATGGTATTTTAGGATTGGTAATTTATAAATGAAAACTTAAATAGGTAATTATTTATAATTTATAACCAATGATTATTAATAAATAATTCAAAATTATTAATCAATAACTATTTTTATATTTAATAATTTATTATATTTAATTATTAATAATCACTAAATTATAGTTAATATTTATTAATTACATTTAATAATTAATAAATATAATTAATAGTTAATATTAAATTATTAATAATTATATTTTATAATAATTACTATTAGTATTTAATATTAAATAACTGCTATTGATATCTAGTACTTTATTTAATAATTAGTCATTATTATTGAATAATTAATAATTAAGTGTAATATTTAGTATTAACAATCAATAATTAATAAGTATTATTTAATAAATAAGAAGTAATGTTTTTAACAACTACGTTTTGTTGCTAGTTGCAATGAACATATTTTTAACAACTGCATTTTCTTGCCAATGGCAATAGATACATTTTTGACAACTACATTTTCTTACTAGTTGCAATATGCATATTTTTAATTGTATAATAATTAAGACTAATATTTAATGATTATAATTAATAATAAAATTCAATTATTATGAAGTGATATTCATTATTTAATAATTAATTTTAAATAATTATTAATTAATAACGACTATTAAAAAATTAATAGTCAATAATGGTCAATAATTATGACAAATATTTAATAATTATAAATTATAGTTTAGAATTAATAATTTATAAATGAAAACTACGATAGGTAATTATTTATAATTTATAACCAAAGATTATTAATAAATAATTCATAATTACAAAATATTATATATAATCAATAATTATTTTTTATATTTAGTAATTTATTATGATTAATTGTTAATAATTAGTAAATTATAGTTAATATTTATTAATTGCATTTAATAACTAATATTAAATTTTTGCATTTATATTTTCTAATAATTATTATTAGTATTTAATATTTAATAATTGTTATTAATATTCAATGCTTAATTTAATAATTAGCACTTGTTATTAAATGATTAATAATTGAGAGTAATATTTCATATTTATCAATCAATAATTAATAAGTAATATTTAACAATTAAGAACTAATGTTTATTGTTCAATATTTAATATTTAATAATTTTATTTAATATTCAATAATTTTGAAATTTTCTATAATAAATTTAAAGACAAAATTTTGAATTTTTCTATAAAAAATTAAAAATAAAATTTATTGCAACATGTATTGCGAGTTTGCAATTTTGTATGACAAAACGTATTATAAGTTATCTATAGGTTCCGAACCTAAATTTTTGGTTTCAAATCAAAAAATTTGGCTCCAAACAACTTTTCGGCCCTTTGTAATTTTATTTTTTGCTTCCACCACTCAACCTAAATTTTAAATATGCCTCCAAATTACTTGCTCACCACAATATTTGATCCAAAGCATTCACAATTCCTCACCAGTCACCATAATACCTCACCATAGCACTTCATCCAATATGAAACTAAGAATAATGTCATCACTCGTTAATGATCCCACACATAATGACATGACTAACCTCGTTGCCATCTCCCGCCCCTTCCTTCACGGCGACCTTGAATTAGTGAACCACACGCTTCCCTCTTTCATCTCCACTCTCCGCTTCGTCAATGTAGCCTAGTGCTGGCATTAAGCATGGCACATTCCATGCCTACCTCACCGACATCCACCGCATCTTTAAGATCTCGAACCCGCCCGATTACATTGCCTTTTGTGGCCTCTGCCATTCCGCCTGTTCCAAGTCATACGTCGACCATTTGATATTCGATCTCAAGATGCTACGTAGGTACATGAGGGGTTGATTGGTGAGGCAACGGGGATGTTGGTTTATTTATTTTGCATGGTCGATTAACAACGGATCATTCATAATGGTTTGTGTTAGCACCAAAATTGGTCACTAACACCCTTGAGTAGAATTATGTAGAGATATTAATGAAGAGAGTAAATTAGAACAGAAAAATAGTGTAATTCAATGCGAAAAGAACAACAAAAACGAGAACACCGGATTTATAATGGTTCGGCGTAATTGCCTACGTCCACTTTTAGTTTAATCTTTATTGCTTTCTCAATTACTTGAATACAGATACAATCCGTAAATCAATCACTTGAATACAAGTTTGAATTAAAAAGAGGAGAGTATCAAAAATGGCAGAGTCTCCCCAGTGTTCCCGGATAAAGGTCCATTTCACTATACCCCTGCCCTTCTATTTATAGACGAAGATAGGCCGGACTTCCTCACGGGCCTAGGAACAAGGTATCTCGGTCCGTGGTAAGTAACTTCTGCGCACCGAGCCAGGTATGCCAAAACATGTCGATTGCATCGAACCCTTATACCTTCAGGCTCTTCTTGGTCAGAATCTTGTCTAGTGCTAATAATAATATCTTCAACTGTCGTTTTGTAGCCGGCCCAAAGTGCCGAGTAACATTTGCCCCCCAAAGTGTGTCGTGTGAAGTAACATGACACGCTTTGAATCAGCGAGTATTCCTTATTTACAGAAAGAAATCCATCATGTTTCTTGAATAGCATTATTCTTCAATTTTATCCTCCCAAGGTGTCGTATCCTTCTTTGGTCGTCATGATGCTTGGTCGATTCCTAATATTATAAATCCAGGGTTGTAGTTCATCAGCGGTCATCCGTGTCTGGTTCTATAGGGCCAGTAAGCTTCATCTATTTGATCTAGTCTCTTCTTAATAACCTTAAGTGAGAATTCAATTCCCTGTTGATTTCAAGAAGTCGAACTTTTTTTCGGATGTGCACATGCATGTTTGGGTACATGTTCTTGCCATTGGCTGTCGGATGCGTTTTATATGCTCGTAAGTCGCCGCCAATTCCATCTAGTTTAATTGCAATTCAATTGCGATTCCTAATTTGTATTTTTTTGTGAAATACGGGTTGTAATCAACCACTTGATGAGAGGGGACTTCAACTTTTACACGGATGACGACCTCAGAGGGGCGAATGGAGTATGATCAGTCATGGACTTAAGGGTAGTTCTATAAACCCATAATGCTGTTGGAAGTTCATCCATCCACTTGCCTCTAGCCTTTTCCAAACGCCTTTTCAATATGGATTTGATTATTTTGTTCACGGCTTCCACTTGTCCATTGGCTTTCGGATTAGCAACTGCTGCAAACTTTTTCTCAATGCCATATTTTTGACAAAATTCTTTGAACTCCTTGCTTTCGAATTGAGTTCCATTGTCTGTAATGATAGTTCGTGGAAGGCCAAAACGACATATATATAACGAAATTAATGACCTTTTTGATGGTGATAGTGGCCAAAGGCTCTGCTTCTGCCCACTTTGTAAAGTAATCGACCGCAATTATCGCGTATTTCGCACCACCTTTGGATATGGGTAAGGAACCGATTATGTCGATCCCCCACATTGCAAACGGCCAGGGACTAACCATTTGTGTGAGTTCCATCAGCGGAGCTCTCGGGACTTTTGCATATTTCCAGCATTTGTCACATCTCCTCACATGGTCTGTGGTATTTCGATTTACAGTCGGCCAATAATATCCATGGCGGAGGATTTTCTTCGCTAACGTCTGCCCCCAGTATGGTCACCGCACTCTCCTTCATGGACTTCCTTCAGGACTCGTTTTATCTCATCATGGGCTATGCACCGGGGTAAGGGGGTTTAGAATCCCCTTCGATACATGATCCGCTCTCTCCATTACATATCGCGAAGCTTTACGAATGACTTGTCGTCGTTCTCTCCTTCTTTCGGGTAAGACACATATAGTAAGTATTGCTTAAATGGGGTCATCCATGATTCCTTATCGATTTTGGTTTCTAACACGAAATCTACCTCCATCATATTTATACTCGGAGTATGCAAGGTTTCAATGGGAACCAATCCCATTTGCCGGGCATCGCCAGTGCTCGCAAATTTGGCCAATGAATCAGCTTCTTTGTTTTGTTCACGCGGGACATGTGAGATATCATAATATCCAGATTTACTAGCAGCTCCTGAACCTGTTCAAGATACGAGGCAAGTCTCTGTCCCTTTGCTTGATAGTCTCCCCGCACTTGGTACACCACCGTTTGCGAGTCATAAAAGATTTCAACCGATTTTACTCCCAGTTCTTTGA
This sequence comes from Allium cepa, assembly GCA_030765085.1. NCBI lineage: Eukaryota > Viridiplantae > Streptophyta > Magnoliopsida > Asparagales > Amaryllidaceae > Allium > Allium cepa. Next base: position 782,475,096 of record CM060941.1, on the reverse strand, counting down.
TAGGTCTCAAGCCAGCAATCAATGCTTCATACTCGGCTTCGTTATTTGTTGCTGGAAATTCAAGCTTCAAAGCATAACAAACTGATCGGTTTTCGGGAGTCACAAGAACTACGCCAGCCCCCGAACAATGGTCGTTAGATGCCCCATCGGTGTACATCTTCCATCGAACGGGAGGTATGACATTGTGGCCGTTTGAGTCGTCTGACACAGTGAATTTAGCAATGAAGTCTGCTAATGTTTGCCCCTGTATGGCCCTACGTGGCAGATGGGTAATATCGAACTGACTCAACTCGATATTGAATTTTAACATCTTTCCAGAAGTTTCCGGTCGTTGGAGTACCTGTCGTAAGGGTTGATCAGTGTAAACACTGATTGAGTGTGCCTAAAAATATGGACGAAGCTTGCGTGATGCAATCACCAAGCAATAGGCTAATTTCATGATCTTGGGCTAATTTCGTTCTGCCCCCATCAGACGTTTTCTAACATAGTAAATTGTCTTTTGAACTCGGTCCTCTTCGCGAATCAAAGCCGTACTGATAGCATGCTGGGATAATGCCAAGTACACATACAACATTTCATGGTCTATTGGTTTCGATAGCATCGGGGGACTTTCCAAATGCCCTACCAGAGCTCGGAATGCTTCCCCACAATTGGATGTCCACTCGAAATTCCTCTTTCCTTTCTTTATCACATCGAAGAAAGGAATACACTTGTCTGTAGCTCTGGATATGAATTGACTCAGCGCAGCCACCTTTCCATTCAAGCTTTGTACCTGCTTTATAGTTCTGGGCACTTGTATGTCTCGGGTAGCTTGAATCTTCTTGGGGTTAGCTTCGATTCCCCGCGCATTCACAATGAAACCCAAAAACTTTCCCGACGCTACATCAAATGAACACTTTGAAGGATTGATTTTCATTCCATAATGTCTGAGTATATCAAACATCTCCGCTAGGTCTCGGATGTGGTCGTTTGACTGCCGTGACTTCACGAGCATGTCATCCACATAGACTTCCATCGTTCTACCAATATGGTCTTTAAACATTCGATTCACTAGACGCTGATAAGTTACTCTCGCGTTTTTTAATCCAAAAGGCATTACTACATAGTAATATAGTCCTACATCTGTGATAAAACTTGTGTGTTCTTGGTCTGGAATGTGCATCGGGATCTGATTGTATCCCGAATACGCATCCATAAAAGACAATAATTCGTGTCCGGCCGTAGAGTCGACGAGCTGGTCAATTCTAAGTAAAGGGAAACTATCCTTCGGGCATGCTTTATTCATATCAGAGCAATCAAAACAAGTTCTCCACTTCCCGTTTTCTTTCCTCACAAGCACAGGGTTAGAAATCCATTCAAGGTAGACAGCATCGCGGACGAACCCATTGGCTTTGAGTTCGTCCACCTCCTATCTGAGAGCAGTGGACCTCTCCGGATCCATGCCTCTCCTTTGTTGTTATACAGGGATGTATTTCGGGTCTATGTTCAACATATGACTTGAAATAGCGGGAGAAATCCCGCAAATATGTCCAAGCGAAAACATCTAGGTTCGCTCAGAGGAAATCAGTAAGATCTTCGGCCAATGACGGGTCGAGTTGCGATCCAATCTTAAGGACTTGTGACAGGTCATCCCGGCTGACTGGTATGTCAATTGTTAGCTCAGCCGGTGCTGCATTCGTTTCCCTAAGTCCCCCATCATCATCAGTCGGATCTATGTCTCTATAGATCCAAGAATGCTGCCTGAGCCAGGGATCGAGCACTACTTGCCAACTGTCAGTGTTTTGGATGCGGACGGAGTTGTCCACCTTGTCTTCATCTCGACTCCTAAACACTACATCGTCTGTCATCATGCATTGTTGTTTTGCATGGGTTCCATCTTCCACATTCGAGCAAAATTCATGATCTGCATGCCTCAGGTTGGAGTGGCAGTTCGTTGCCCACTAGCTTAGGTATCGATTTAATGATTCTATCCCTAGGCATTCTTTCGATCATAGCCTTGAGTAGTTGTAAACATTATATATAAGTTTCAATATTGAGTTATCGCAGCCAGTCTTTGGATGACCACGCGTCTTCTCCCGGTCTCGGGTTGATAAATGTACTGCATGGACGGTTGAGTCTCGTCCTAGCTATGTTTATATTCCCACCTAAACTTCGAAAACATAGAGTTGATCGATGAACAGTCGGTTCACATTCATGTTGCTTCTAGCTCATGCCCTCAGGTCTGGGGCATATATACCAATAAGTAGGAAGGTCAGCCATGCCCACTTTAGCATTACTCACTTTCCCGTTGAATCGGGGATCAGGTCAGTCGATGGGAGACGGGGTCTCGCCTATCTTGAATTTTATCATGGTTTTTCATTCCAAGAGGAATACTTCGATGCCTCATCAGTTTTAGGGCGTAATTTGGATACTGGACGATCATCCACGTTCACTTTGGTTCGTGTTCTGTAATCAGATCTCGAGGTAAAGTTGGCTACAAATGCAGTCGGGTCATGCCCATCCAGTTTCATACTCCTCCCAATGGATCGAAGGAGGATGCTAGAGAATTTTTGACCAAGTCTTCATGGTTTACTCTCCTTTCCACATTCTGGAGTCATAGTTTTTCAAGGAACATCCCAGTCACATTCGTATGTGCTTAGTGCGGATCGGTATTGACCCTCGATCTGAGGTATGATATAAATCGGTTGCTCGTACCTTTGGATGTCGTTTCGATTAGTTCTGTATTGAGGCCTCCATGTAATCGTTGCCTTAAGTTATAAAGAACGCCAAGCTAGAGCTACAGTAAGCTGCCGTATTCAGCTTTTAGTGATTTGTACCCCTGCTTCCAACATTGATTTAGCCAAGCCACTAGTTGGATTGTCGAGCTCCATCCTTAGCGAGTTAATAATCCTTCTATCGATTTTAGGCCGAAGTTTGCGGAATACAGAATGGTCGGAATCCACTCGTCTATTTTTCGATGTTTATACACCACTTTGCATCCTGGTGACTTAGTGTTATTCTCCCCTCATTCGACTCGCGCCCAATTTGTGTTCATGCTTCGGTCCACGCTCTGGGGACTTGGAGATTTGTCGAACGGTTTATGCTTTAGCCCACAGTTCAGGACGCAAAGATTTTCGTCAATTCACTTATACTCTAGTCCGCATTCCGGGGACTGAGAGTACTCTAGTCCGCTTTAGGGACTTAGAGGTATTTAAGTCGTTTATACTCTAGTCCACGCTCAGAGGACTGAGAGTACTCTAGTCCGCTTCAGGGACTTAGAGGTTTTTAAATCATTTATACTCTAGTCCGCACTCAGGAGACATAGAGTACTCTGGTCCTCAATCTGGGGACGTAGAGGTTTTTAAGTTGTTTATACTCTAGTCCGCATTCTGGGACTCAGAGTACTCCAGTCCGCACTCCGAGAACGTAAAGGTTTTTAAGTCGTTTATACTCTAGTCCGCACTCTGGAGACTTAGAGTACTCTAGTTCGCACTCTGGAGACGTAGAGGTTTTTAAGTCGTTTATACTCTAGTCCGCACTCTGGGACTCAGAGCACTCCAGTCCGCACTCTGGGGACGTAGAGGTTTTTAAGTCGTTTATACTCTAGTCCGCACTCTGGGGACTCAGAGTACTCCAGTCTGCACTCCGGGGACTTGGATATTTTGAGTCCTTTATACTCTGGTCCGCACTCTGGGGACTCAGAGTACTCCAGTCCGCACTCCGGGGATTTGGAGATTTTGAGTCGTTTATACTCTGGTCCGCACTCTGTGGACTCAGAGTACTCCAGTCTGCACTCCTGGGACTTGGATATTTTGAGTCATTTATACTCTGGTCCGCACTCTGGGGACTCGGAGTACTCCGGTCCACACTCCGGGAACTTGGAGATTTTGAGTCGTTTATACCCTGTCCGCACTCTGGGGACTCAGAGTACTCCAGTCCGCACTCTAGGGACTTGGAGATTTTGAGTTGTTTATACTCTGGTCCGCACTCTGGGGACTTGGAGATTTTGAGTCGTTTATACTCTGGTCCACACTCTGGGGACTCAGAGTACTCTAATCCGCACTCCGGAGACTTAGAGATTTTGAATCGTTTATACTCTAGTCCACACTCTAGGGACTCAGAGTACTCCAGTCCGCACTTCACGGACTTGGAGATTTTGGTTGAGAGCAGTCGTATTTCCATACTTTAATTTGTATTTCATCTACCGTATCGAGGCTAATGTTGTCGAATGAACGATCGACCCATGTTTGCTCATGGAATGAGATTCTGCCCCCAGCATGAGGGATGAAACTTAAAGAATGGTTGGCCGATTCTCATCCGCTTGGTGATTATAGCTCTTCCAATCAAGTCAAGGAAGGAGGTATATGACAGATGGTTGGATCACATCCATGCTGGGTTAGATAGTCAAATCTCACACAATTTTTTCGTATCTCTTTCTAGAAACTAAGAATAATAGATTATTGAGTAGACACAGTAAGCTGCATATGTTTCAAGGTGCAGTCGTGTCCATGTATTGAGAGTGATCGTTGACGAGTAGGTAGTCCATCACAACTACTCCAAGTCAGGCTTTCGACCAACCTTTTATGTTCAAGGTAGGATTTGATGCGTAGACGATCAAATCACGTCCACTCTAGACAGATCCTGACGTCACTGAGCTTCAAGAGGGTCATCTATTTTTTTTACGAACTTTGTTCTGTGACTCGATTTGAGTGGATGATCGAGCCATACTCATTCCAAGCCTTGCTTAGGTCTCCGAGTCAAATGTGAGGTCGATGAATGTGAAGTCAGTCATGTTCACTTTGTATTGGCCTCTGATCGTGATGTGCTTTTCAATATCTAGTCTATAGCCCCAAATCAAAGGCATATGTTTGATGATGAGTGATTGAATTATGCTCGTCTAGATGTAACTCAACACGTCCGGTCATGGTCCGCGTGGATTGGTTGGCGACCAAACCTGAGTACCTAGTCACCTGCATCGTTTTGAAAGTGATTTAGTTCAAGCTAGTCATGGTTCATAGAACAATTGAAACAGAAATAGATTTGGAAATAATTCAAAGAAGATTGGGATAAATCTCATTGATAAGTGAAGCAGTATCGTGTGCTCGCTATTCGACTTTGCCCCTGGCTCCTTTCAAAGGGATGTCGGCCGTCAGCAGTCCAATTGATAACCATAGCCCTTTATTAATATGCATCGGATGTTCGCTACCGGCCATTCTGTAGGACTTGTACATATTATTGAAGCTTTCCTTTCCAGATCGGCTTTTCGATCACACCTCGGAGGTGTTTGTAATCGCCCGTGTTAGGATCAGTGAGCATCTGGAAATATTCAACATTCCCCTGATTTCCTTTAGACTTTGGTGTACTCTCTCGAGGTTGGTTTCCAGTACCACTCCGAGTCGCGAGTCTTCAAGTAGAGGTTGTCAATTAAATCTTTCAAAGAGCATATGAGCCGAATTTTGAGGTCTTGTTTTGGCTACTAGGATCTGCATCCTTAGCCAACGGGCCTTCATTGTTATTTTTCTTAGTCTGTTCTGCTCCTCCACACTTTGGTTTAGGTTCATTTTTGTAGTAGAAACGATCCATGGTCGTACAAGGCTCTCTAGCTAACTAGCTGCCAAAATATATATGGAGGTTGATTCTCCTCAAGGGTGATCAGTATGATATCCCTTTGAGAGTATCGTTTGAGTAGCGGTTGTTTGTCCGTTACCTTGTTGCCGTTCAGAAGCTGCCGCTAGATCCTCTATGCCCTGGTCGATTATTGGATGTAAGGGAAGTAGATATTATGTTCCTTTATTAAGTTGAATTTTGAATTCACTATCTGGAGGCACTGCGCTGCGGCTAGGGTTCGGGTCGTACCCGAAAATATTTTTTTAA